>VMDO01036306.1:0-15271 GCA_007922755.1 Pedetes capensis
ACGAAAATGATGTTAAATTTGCCCATCAAAACTGGATAGGAAAACATCTTATTTGTGTACTAAGTTCAGAAAGCCTATCTGCTTAAAGTGTTTCAAAATGCTGTGTAGAAACTGTGATGCTAACTTTGAAACTTAATATTTTATATTTTATCTTTTATTTTGTTCCATAATTGAATAAAGTTCCAGTTAAAAATATCAAAAAAAAAATCTGATTGTTCTCCTTACAGCACTAGATGGAGTATTATAGAATTAAAAGTATTAAAGCCACTAGTAAAGCTAGAAAGGACCTGAAAGCTCATTTAATGATGGTGGATAAAAACTCTGTTTGGTGGGAATCATGAGAGGGTAATGGGGGAGGTGAACATGAGCCATGGATAATGATATGCATATATGGAAATGTCATAATAAAACCCATTGAAGTTGTACACTAACTTTAAAAACTAATTAAAAACAAAACAAAATTAAAAATACTTCTGTTTGCTGGAAATCAAGGAAATACCAACTGACCTCTTTCCCTTTGAATCTGTTGCCCATTTCTGGTAAGATTCAATTATAATAATCTATTTCAGATTCTAAAAAGACATGTGAGGACATGATGGTTTCTACTGACATATGTTAGACTCCCAGAGCATGGTAAAGAGAACTAGGGGGAGCCTCTAGTCAGAATTGCAGAGAACAGCCTGACCTACAGAATCTTAGGAAATGACATGAGAGCTTACCAGTATCTTAGGAGCAAGTAATACAAGCTTAATTCAAAAAAGACAAAAGTTGGAAAGATTTAGAAAGGTTAAGTCTCCCTCCACATTGAAAAATCATGTTATAGTCCACCTTTTTCATTTTAAAAACAAAGCAATGTACACTTTAATGAGCATTCTTACTTCCCAGTCTAACTCCCTGGAATAACCATAGTAATCCTCAACCTTTTATAAGCAGCAAGGAACCAGGAGAGAAAGGAAAAGGAAAGCTGCAAGTACAGTACCATCTTTGTTCTCAATGTGAAAGAGACACATCCAATTATTCTTCTTGCATCCTGTGAGCACCTTGCATCTCGTGCTACTCAGCGTCTGTCTTTCACAATGGAACTACCTTCAGATTGATCCAGACTTTCCTGACATTTTGACATATACTGAATGTGACATTATTGTTAGCTGTTATTGAGTCAGATCCTACTTATAGTCACCCGATGTACCTCAGAACAAAACACTACCCAATACTGTGCCATGCACATCTTTTTGTGTTTGAGCCCATTGCTGTAGTCACTATGTTTCTTCTCATTTTGAGTTGTACCACATCAGCAAATGGAGGTCCCAGGAGCTGTACTCCATTCTCATCATTAAGATTGACTCTACTTTGAGGCAGGAGAAGGACGTGGCAATCCACTCTCAAAGCAATCCCAAAACAATCAGCCATTGAAAATCCTCTGAGAGTCGCTGAGTCAGACCTGACTCAACAACACCTAACAACAACAACTACTTTGAGGAGGCAACCCTTCCCCAGTCATTTCTCGAATGCCTTCCAGCCTGGTGGGAGGGGCTCATTTTCCAACACTATATTTGACAGTGCTTCTCTGTATTCATAGCTTTTTCAATGGCTAATCATTTCAGGAGTGGGCTGCTGGGTCCTTTTCCCTAGTTTGTCTTAGTCTAAAAATCTCAGCTGAAACATATCCACCATGGGTGGCCCTGCTGATATCTAAAATACTGGTGGCATAGCTTTCAGTATCGCAGCAATATGCAAGCCCCCACAGCATATCAAGCTGACAGACACATGGTGGATCAAATGTGATATTCTCTAGTAGCAACTGTAGAAGTTCAGCTTTTATCAGGTTTCCATATCTTAACAGTCTAAAAAGTGAGTCTTCAAAAAAAAAAATTGAAGTACAACAGCCTAGATTATACAAGCAATAATGGGAAAGTGGATTATGGCAGAATAGTCCCATCCAGAGAGAGACATGTGAGATTTCAGAGCTTCAAAGCCCCAAGAAGGGAAGGATCTGCCAAGAATTTGAGGCAGCTATTGATATCAGACCCTACTCTTAGGCTTGGGTACTTACTATCTTGCTTTGAACCTCACCTCAACCCTAAGGATAAACCACCATTCGTGCTGCTGGGAATGCTCTTGTTCTCTTGTTTATCTTGTTAGGAGTAAATATGGCCAGTTCTTTGTACTCTTATACTAGTTCATCCACAGAGAAAGGAGGAAGAGCCACTTATCTGCTTGATGAGAAGAGCAGATCCTAACCTCAATTGGTCCATAATCACCAGATGGTTGAGCCCCTGAGTTCAAATGGGGACAGTGCTGGCCTTTACCTTCTTCCTTTCTGCAGCTATTGCAGACTTGCTCTGAGTCCACATATGGAGGATGCCTGTGCTGTGGCTTGCATTCGGTAAGCAACCGAACACATCTCCATTCCCTGACTCTAGCTCTTGAATTTGACTCTCTCACTCTGGTCTCTGTTTCTGGAGTATTCTTTCTTTCTCCTGTAATTGACAAAATACAAAGTTGGTTCTCTTCAGGCACCTGGAAGGGCAAATAAGACCTGAAATTCACTGGGTAGACTTAACCTTTCCCCGAAAAGGAGACTCCAGGTCTAGGCTGAGGTGAAATGGGCAGGGAACAGGAAGTCTCACTCTGCTTAAGTCCAGGCCATGTTCTCTAGTGTGACAGATATGAAGCCCTGTATCATGGATAATACATTTGATAGAATACTTTAAGCATCATTTTTGTATTAGTATCTATTGCAGGAATTGTTAAAAGTCCAGAGTGGACAATACTTTGTTGATTAGGCTCTTGCAAACCATCAACACCCACTGTAGGCTTTGGATAGCAATAGGATTGTTCTGCCACATATGGAAGGCGAGACAGCCTGCTTACTTCTCTGTCTAGCAAAGGCATATGGGCAAATCAACTGCCCCAGGGACACTAGAGAGAGAAAAAAAATCATAGTTATTGCACTATAGCTTAGTGCTTCCTACAGGAGGACCGTGTGAGCATCAATGTCCTAAACTGGGAATAGGATAGGAATTGGAATCAGCCAAACTCCAGTCTGAATTTTAAAATCCCCAATCTATTGAATGGCTTTGAGCAAGTTTCTTAAGTTCTGTGGTGCTTCCTCATCAGCAAAGAGAAATGATCATTCTTTCCTTTTCAGTTTGTGGTAAAGAATAAATTAAATCAGATAAAATAAATTGGTCCTAGTAAGTGTTATCTATAACTGGTAATACCCCACTGTCAGTAAACAACTTCATGATAAATGGAGAAAAGATTGAGATTGTCCAAGATTTTGCTTTACTTGGTTCTACAATCAACACCCGTCGAAACAGCAAGCAAGAAATCAAAAGATGCATTGCACTGGGAAAAGCTGATGCAAAAGACCTCTTTAAAGCGTTGAAAAGTAAAGATGTCACATTGAAAACAAAGGTTCACCTGACTCATGCCATGGTATTTTCAGTCACATCAAATGATTATAAAAGCTGGACACTGCATAAGGGAGACAGAAGAATTGATGCTTTTGAATTATAGTGCTAGAAATGAATATTGAATATACTGCAAAAGAACGGCAAAAAGAACCAACAGATCTATCCTAGGAGAAATACAACCAGAGTGTTCCTTGGAAGTAGGGATGGCTAGAATACATCTTATGTATTTGGGACATGTAGCCAGGAGGACCAATCCCTGGAGAAGGACATTATGTTTGGGAAAGTAGCAGTCAACAAAAAATAAATAAAAAAGGAAAAGCCTCAACTAGATGGATTGACACAGTGTCTGCAACAATGGTCTTAAACATAAGTAAGATTGTGTGCCTGGTACAGAATCAGGGAGTGTTTCATTCTGTTGTACATAGGGTTGCTATAAGTCAGACCCAACTCGATGGCACCTAACAACAGCAACACAACTGTAATACAAGGGGTTCTCCTTAGACATGGTGCCAACACACACACAAAAACAATATATGCAATATCAAACTGCAACCCTGGAAGGCTCAGACTCTTCTTGCTAGAGATATATGATGTTTTGACCTGTCTGCAGAAAGAAGAGAATTTCTGCTGCCATCAAGAAGTTGGAGATGTGGCCATGGGAACTCTGAATCTAGAGGTCTTTGGGTGGCAATGAAGCTCTTGAGAGAAGCTAGCATAGTAAGGAGGGGTTGCTAAGCCAGGGGTAGCTTTGGGTAACAGCTTCCCTACCAAGGAGCAAGATCAGCTAAGGAAACTGACACTTTCAGGTGTGAGGTATGGGAGGGCACATGGGCCATTGCTAGGGTACCAGCAGGCATTTCTGTAATAGCTATGGTATGGCTTGTTAGCCAACTAAGATGGTGCTACTGAAGAAGCTAAGCATAGCCTTGGCATGGACCCATTTGTAGATGGCTGCCATAGTCCAGCTACAGCCTAGGATCCAGGGTTTCCCGAAGGCGGGTTGAGGAGTCGGCCATTTGGTAACAGCAAACACAGCAGCTCGGAGGCAGTGTGAATCTGTTCCGTTTATTTCCCAAAAAGCTCAGTGTTTTATACAATTTTTTAGGCTTAGGTCATGCAAGCATTAAGAATAGCACATGCAGTTATTCATGAAACAAAGTTTCACAAGCACCTGTTAATCATAACAACCCACAGTCCAAAACATAAACTTTATTATCTCCAGACACCAAACATTTGGCTTTTCATAAATGATAAACTATAACAGGGTATTTGAACTCTATCCTTAGTGAACAACAGCCTTTACTGTTTTTCTCTAACTGGGAACCAAGGTCAGTAAATAAGCACCTCTCCATGTTGTGTATCCACTTTTTTCCCCAGCTGGGAACCAAGGTTGGCCTTTGGACAAATAAGCACCTCCATGTTAAATTGTCAAGGAGGCTTTTGTGCTGTGGGAACAGGCCTATGTATTCTTTTGATTGTTTTATATTTACTCTGTAAACCTTAGCTATCATAGGTGGGGCCACTTTGGTCCAAGTAGGGGTTAACAACTCAGCCTTCTGCAGCTGAAGCATAAATTACTTAACACTTGAATTCCAGGGTGGAAATTGCTGATCAGCTTCAACTAGAATAATATCCATATATCCTTTACAATTGGTGGTCATTACTTCTAATTTACTTACAAATTCCCCTAGTCATGTCATTCTTTCAGCATTTGTTTCATTAGGGTTTAATACAATATTAGTTACGAGTATTAGTCCTAAACATAAAGTAATAATAATAATTAGAAGCAGTAATCCTATCTAGAAAGCAAAAAGCACATTTTCCTTTTCTTTATCCCCATCCATTTCTTGGAAGATGAGTTCCTTGAACCCCTCTTCCCCATATCCGGACCTTGTCAGACAATATGGTTAGAAATGGCTGTGGCAGATGGCAATAGCTACAGCAGTGAGATCCTGAGCTGGTTCAGGAGCTGTGATGTACACAACCAATAGGAGCCCTGTGGAAACTATGGCTATGCAGGTGCATGGAGGAGTGTGCCACACCATGTTAACCACAGATAGAAAGGCTCAAGGATGTGGGTGTGGTGGTGATCATCAATAGCCTCACAGTTTTGCTGAGGGGGACTGCCTATGAAGTCCTACAAACTGGGTAACTGAAAGAACAGAAATGTATTTCTTCATAGCTCTGAATATTAGAAGTCCAAGATCATTGCTTTGGTAGGGTTTGTTCCTTCTGAGGGTTTGGCAATAAAACTTCTTCCATACCTCTCTCCTAGTTTGTGGGAGTTTTCTGGTACTCTGGTGTCATTTAGTTTATAGATGCATCACTCTGGTCTCTGCCTTCATGTTCATATGACATCCTCCCTATATGTGTGCCTATCTACGTGTCCAAATTTCCTCCTTTTTATAAGGACACCAGGTATATTGTATCAGGTCCTATCCTAATTACTTTGTTGTAATTTGATTATCTCTATAAAGACCCTGTTTTCAAATAAGGTCACATTCTGAGATATTGGGAGTTAGGACTTCAACATATCTTTTTAGAGGAATACAACTCAACCCCTAACAATGAACTTGTATCAGAAGAAGCAGTGGGTCATCCTTAGAAGGCTGTGTGACATCCATTAGTTCAGAAGATTGCATTCTTAGGGCTTCCACTCCCACCCCACTGGCGAGATAATATGCTCATACATGTGGCCCTTATTTGGTCTACATCACATATTTACAACTTAGCCAAAACATGGCTCTAAGAAAGATGGATCATGGCCAGCTGATCTATATTCTTGTGTAGCATCATCGTTTTGGCTATTACCCAAATGGAGCTCCAATTCTAGTTTTGTTTTGTTTTGTTTGCTGTACTGTGGAGCTGAACCCAGAGCTTTGCATCTACTTTGCAAGTGCTCTGCCATTGAATTGTACCCCTACTCCATTTTTTATTTTTTATCTTGAGACAGGGTCTCACTAAATTACTGAGGCTGCCTCTGGCCTCAAACTTGTGATCCTCCTGCCTCTGCCTCCCAAGTTTCTGGGATTATAGGTGTGCACCACCTTGCCTGGCCCAATTCTAGATTTTTGATTATTTATGAACCAGGCTGTAAATGATCACTTTTGTTTGGAACTAAGGTATTTCCCAGTTCTCAGGTTTCCCCCTTGGTTTTGAAATAACTATCCAAAATCTAGAAAGAAACTTTCCATTCTCTCCTTTCTTGAACCTAAATTAGATTGACAGCATTTTGTTCTGATTTCATCTACTATTTCCAAAACCAACCAAAGAGAGTACTTGCAGCTAATTATTATTTATTCTTCAACAATGATTGGGTTCATAGAGATTCAGAGAATTCCGGGTCTCAAGGAACCAAAGACAAGATTGTTAACCACACAGTATGGGAGCAACATCTCTGCTTCCTTGGTACAGAAAAGGCTATTCAAGACCTTGAATTTGTGAAGACGTACAAGGAGATTTCACATAGATTCAGTCCTGGCTACTTCCTTGGGAATCTGTAGTCAATAATGGACAGTGGCAGCTATCCATTATTTTAAATGTTCCAGGTGGATATAGAAAGCACTCAAATCTCTTTCCTCTTTCCTTACCCTAATGAAAAAAATATCAGTAAACAATCATGTCAATCACAAGTACCCAGGTATAACCCCAGGACGCTGCTTGATATATTGCTTCAGACACACACAGCAAATGATTGGGATTGCCCCAAAATTTAAATATATTTCCCAACCTTGCTTTAGATCATGGTTTCTCAACAACAGCATTCTTGGTATTTTGAGCCATATAATTCTCTCTTGTGAGTGGTTAGCCTGTACATTATGAGTGTTTATCAGTATCCCTCCCTCTTCCTATTTAATGCTAGTAGAGTTCCCCTTTTACAGTTTGTGACAACCAGAAATCTCTCTCTCTATTGCCCCAGTTGAGATCCATTGCTTTAGATAATGACAGAATGAAACTTTTCCTATCATCAAAATTTAAGAACCACTTGAAACAAAGAGAGTAATGTACATAAAAGTCTGGCTTCTTTTGATTCTAAAAAGTTTATTGGGAGATAAATTCTTATGCAATGAGTTAATTTGATTAACAATTATGTCTACCATCATAGAAGCCTTGGATAAATGCGATAGATTCTACTCTAGGAGCAAGAGAAGGAAATTTGAGTCTTCCTGTCTTAGGCTGCAGAAGGTTGAGAAATCAATTGCCAAGAATCAATCACAAAAAAGACCACAAAGATCAGGAGGACCTCTGGGGTCTTGCTTGTAGTATCTTTATCATAGAATTTCTCAGGTTCTCCTCCCCATGGTGAAGTCCTGGAAGCTTGGAGGGATAGTTACCAACAAAACTACTTAGACCTGCCCTAAATCTAAATTGATGAGTTATTAACACCTTGGCTTATGTCCAGCAGGGCAACCTGATCAAGGAGAAAAACTTATTAATGGGGAAGCAAGTCTGTTTATAGACAAAGAGTCAAGAGTCCTTGCTGTAAAGGAAATTATCCAACAACCAGCCAAACTGAGTAAGTGTCAATATGTGGATTAGACTCAGGACACAAAAATTATACCAACAGAATGGCATTTAAATATCCTTTATGGAAATCCCTTTCACATCCTGCAGCTAGTCCTAAACCATCTCCCTCCATGATAAAATAGGGACAGACAAGGATACCAGACTGATACTTGAGTTGTTCCTGACCAAGCAAGGACTCAAGTTTGCACGACTGAGTGGAAGTCTTTTATTTAAGTTGAATATCAAGTCTTTATCCAAAATGACACATCATAATCTGTTTGGCTTCTTTAAGATATTTTTGTCATGTCTTCAGAGAATCTAAGTTTTCTCTACTGTTAAATTGCTTGAAGACCATGGCAAGCAAGAATCTATTACTTAGATTTCCACAACCACTTTAGCAAGCAGGAAATTCTTTCTTTGGGTGGTGTCTTAAAGTATAAGAAATGGGATGAGGCTATCAGAGGCTACAGGAGATTAAACAAATCCACCAATTCGAACAGGGATGTCAAACCTGTGACCTATGGGCTGCGACAGCTAGTAATGTGGCCCCCCACAAAAATCTTTTAACATCTTATTTTTTTAGCCTTTATTTTCTTTGTGCCCCTCCAATCATTTATACACACTAACTATATTATATAATTTATGTGTGGACCAAGACAATTCTTTACTTGATGAAGCCAAAAGGTTGGACACCCTTGATCATCAGACACTCATAACTAAGGTATAGATTGGCATTACCACTATTGTTGTTGTTGATAGGTGTCGTCAAGTTGGTATCCAACTCATAGCCACCCTATATACAACAGGGGAAACACTATTATTGGTGCTTCTCTGCTATTCATAAGGTTTTCAATGGCGGATCGATTTTTAGGGAGTGGGTTGCTGGGTCCGTCTCCCAAGCCTACAGCACCTGGTGTTCCCAGGCAGTCTCCCATCCAAGTACTAACCAGGCCTGACCCTGCTTAGCTTCCAAGAGCTGATGGGATCGGATAACACAGGGCTACGGCTGCAGGCTTACTACTATTAAAGACAGCCTATACCCATACAACCTTGGTATCTGATCTGGTCAGATCTCAGAAGCTAAGCAGGGTGGGGTCTTATTAGTACTTAAATGGGAGACTGGGAATATTGGGTGCTGTAGGCTTGGGAGAAGGACTTGGCAGCCTACTCTGAAACAATCAGGCATTGAAAACCCTATAAATAGCAAAGAAGCACTGACAATAGTGCCAGGCATGGCACAGTGTCAGGTAGTGTTTTGTCTGTTGGATATGGGGTCACTATGAGTCAGAGACAACTCAACGACAACTAACAACTATTACAGTGTCAGAAATTTGAAGAAGCCAGTTTAATCACATCATTCTCCAGTGAGAACAGATACAGGCAGGAAATTAAATGAAGACCAAACTATAATGTCAGCTTTAATACAAGTGAAGTTGGATTTAAGATTGAAGGAAAGAAGGGGCCTCCTCCTATATTCTTGATGTGGGGACAGTTGGGTCTAAAGAATAGATACACAACCTGTAGTGTGGAGAGCACAGAACACCCAACACCTACCTGAAGGAAGGGAAGAATCAAAGAGAGGGATGCCACCTTCAGAACAATGACATCTGACTCACCTACAGGTTAGAATCATCAAAGATGAGTTATGACAGAAAAAGAGGATGTGGGTGGTTCTGGGTAGTTGGGAGCTCAGAGATGAGGCCCAAAACAGTAGAAACATTTCTGCAGTAAGTATCCCAGGTCAAGTAAGTTATTACTGACAGGAGAGGAAAGTGTGATGGGGAGAGATAAGCAGGTGCTTTTTTCTCAGGACTCCTGTTGGCAAAGTACCTGTTATTTGGGGTAAGACAAAAGTGGAGGTGGAGGCAAAGAGAGTGCTGGCCTCCCAAACAACAATTACAAAAACAGTTACATTTACTTGACTCTTACTGTGTGCCCGCTACTATTCTACTTTTATACACTTAAATCTCGGAACAATTCTAAGAGGTAGATCTAAATATCCTCATTTTAAAGACAAGGAAACAAAGGATCACAGTGGTAATGTCACTTGCCGCGTTGAGGGCATAACCGAATCCCAAGCTGCTGTGTCTAGCTGCAGAGTCTGTGCTTTTCCCATCACACTCAGCCATTTACTCATCTCCAGAACACAGAGAGAAACAAAATCCCAGGAGAAAGGGAACTCTGCATACTCAGAGCAGGGGGCATTTCAGACACAGCAATTCTCTTAAACACTCACACCCACTGTCTTTCAACTAAACAAGGCAAAATTCTGGCATTGTAGTCTACCTGGATAACCACAGGGATAGCCTATGTTATGGGAAAGTTCTAATGCCAAACAATGAGCTAAGTATTCCCCAGTGCCAGGATCTTACCCAAATAGAAGCCAGTAGGCGTGGTTTTCTTTTGGCCTCAAAAAGCTCTTTAGGGAATCATTAAAGAAATATGAGTTGATGTATACGCTCTTTGAAGCCTCCTAGAATACAAGAGTCTTGGCATTTGGGTGGAGATTTCATCATCTTGGCTCCCTGCCACCTGCAGTGGACAAATTCAAACGTCCAGCCTACAGAGGCTCCTTGTTAGGGACCTGTGGATGCTTTGTTTTGCTGAGCAGTGTGCCACTTGCAAGTCAGCAAAAGGAAGCTTTCTGTATTTCTTGAATATCTTAGTAGAAATTAGATCTCTGTAAAGACAACACCATGTAAGATGACTTGAACCAACCACTTGGCTTTCTTACAAAAGAATCAATATTCATAATGTTTGTGTCCCTAACCAAGTCATCCTAATTGTAATGGTGCATTTGACAAGATAGAAGACAGAGAAAAAGCAAGAACCAGTGCTGGATACTGTGGTCCCAGAGTTCAGGGCAAAGAGCTTAGGACCAGGATAACCACATTTTCTGCAGTACTCACTGTGATCTGAAATCCACAACAATTTTGAGTTGAAAGGATGCAAGTTTGGAGGACAGAAAATGGATATGATTCAGGCATGAGTCAAAGACAATGGAGGCTCCAGTCAAACCTACTTTTCTTTTGCCAAGATTCCTTCATAATGCCCCAGTTCCATGATGTTGTTTTAGTGAAATTAAAATTTAAGCAGTTCAGAAATGTAGAGTTGGGTACGTTAGGACTCAGCTACAAAACTAATCCCCAGAAAAGTCAAGCCTATTAGAGGAACCCTCAGTCAGCAGGGGGCACATTAGGAATTCCCTATCTTTTGTTTCACAGTCTGGAGCATAAAGTGATTAAGCCGCAAGCCCTTAGCTTAGCCTGGCCTCCCACTCCTAGGTCTATGTTTAATTATACCATTCTGCAAATGTTCAATATAAATCAGTTTTTTCTTTACATCCTAATGAAAAATGGTCCTTTTTTCCTGGAGAGGTTAGAAATGCCACTTCTATTGACATGGTAAAAAGGAAGGGCACCAATGCCGCAAAGAGAAGACAGCTATCCCAGAGAACCCTCAGGCTGATGGGGCAGAAAGCAGAGGCTCCTTCTGGTCACCCCCGTTAATAGGTATGGAAGTATAAAATGATGCTATGGAGTGAATATTGGGAGGTGAAAATTTATGAAGCGCTTGAAGATGGTATTTTCAACAAATTGTGAGTAGGGAATTAAGAACTAAGTAATAAGACATTGAGGGGTAAAAAATGTTACAGGGTAAGTTCTTTTAGGACTCAAGAAAATCCCCAAATATAAAAGAAGGAAAATAATCCAGACCTTAGCTACTGGGTTGTCACCAGCATCTTAATGAGAAGTGACTGAAAATTAATTTTAGAATTCATGGTGTATGCTATGTAATGCATCAATTCTTTATAAAGTTCTACAGAGTTAGAGCTTGGTCATTCTGAATTAACCCTTTTTGAGTCTTCATAAAAATGGCAAGTTAAACAACCCTTTTAGGTGCCATCAGGTAGAAGCGCTTGACCTGAGAATGCCTTGCCTATTACAGTGATGTGTTGTTGCTCAGCCAGGATGGGTAAGGCCAAGTAGGTAATTCCCCAAAAGTATGTTTCCCAACAAGGTTTATTTATGCTTCTATGTGGTGCATATTAAACTGGCTAGTTAGTCAATTGTGACGGCCTAAACATAACAGGCAGACTGTGCCCTAAGATCAGAAGTGGCTAGCCCATGACTATATGTTATTTACCTGGGGCTAAGACAAACGCCAGCAGATATCCAATGTGGATTCAGATGTATTAGCTATTAAGCTCTGACATAATAATTTGTGGGTCTTAGAAATAGTTCTTCAAGCCATCAAAGGTGATTAGACCCAAACCTTATCACCAACCTGAAATAGAACAGCTAAAATATTAGGAATATTGAAATATCTGTGGGGAAGAAACCAGCAAACTCCAGTTAATCTTTGAGTTTGTTTAGGTACATTCAAATGGAAGCTCTTGACCCTGATAGGATATTTAATTTGGTCCTGTGTCTGTCTAAATTGGCCAATTAAGTCTTACTAATTAATATTTATGGTTAAACACTAACCATAAAGAATTAAAAATAGAATTGCAGATTAGATTCATGACTACACTGGTATGAATGACTTTCTTTCCAAGAAACAATATGAAATGATAAATGAAAAAATACATAAGAGTCAACCAAAAATCAAATTCTGTCTTTTTTCTCAAGTTGCCTAATTTAGAGCTTTCAGATTTCTTTTTCCTATGGAGGAAATCTACCCCACATTCCACATATCTAGGGTCTTGGACATTAAATTTGTTCTTTCTTTATAGGTTTAATCATGGCTGCATTCATCACCTAACCAGCCATAACCTGCTAAATCTCGATAGAGAGGTGAAAGTGAGTCAGAGCAACTGAAAGGGTAAGAGGAGAAGGGATGTGTGGCACACTAGATCCCTGGAGAACAATGGTGAATTATTCCTTTGTACAACTCTCTAGTATAAAGAAGCAGAATGAAGACCTTGATGCCTAAAGAAACTCCCTAGTGACTCCATTCTTCAAAATCTTGGGTTCTGAAGTCATATCTGTTTGAATCTTGGCTATGTCACTTTGGACAAGTTACTTGTATTTTGTCTGAGTCTCTACTTCTTCATTTGTAAAATGGTGAAGATAATAGTAACCTTAATGGTTTTCTAAGAGAAATAAATGAAATAATATATTTGGCCCAGCATCTGACACATTGTAAATACCCAATAACTAGAAGGTATTGTTGAGACTGGTTTGTAACTGTAGATATTTTTACCAACTCATTCATGGATGTTATCTTACTCATGCTATAAGAATTCCCCAGTGGTGCATTGAACATGGAGATGCAGGTGTCTCAGTGGTATGATGACCCATCTCCCTTTGGGTAAATTCCCAATAGTGTTATAGCTGAGTCATACGGTAGATCTATTTTCAGTTTTTCAAGATACCTCCATATTGATTTCCACAGTGGTTGGACCAATTTACAGCTCCACCAACAATGTAAGAGTGTTCCCTTTTCCCCGCAACCTCGCCAGCATTTGTTGTTGTTTGTTTTATTGATCTTGGCCATTCTTACTGGTGTAAGGTGAAATCTCAGAGTTGTTTTAATTTGCATTTCCCTAATGGCTAGGGATATTGAGCATTTTTTCATGTGTTTCATGGCTTTATGGACCTCATCATTTGAAAACTGTCTGTTCAGTTCCTTTGCCCATTTGTGTATTGGGTTATTTGTTATTGGAGGGAGTTTTTTCTTGAGTTCTTTATAAATTCTAGTAATTAGACCTTTATCTGATGTATAAAATGTGAAGATTTACTTGACTCTGTTAATTGTTTCTTTTGCTGTGCAGAAGCTTTTTAATTTCATGTAATCCCATTTATCTATTCTTGTTCCAATTTCTTGAGCAATTAGTGTCCTATTAAGGAAATACTTTCCTGTGCCTATATGATGGAATGGATTGCCTATCTTGCCTTCTATAAGTTTTAAAGTTTCTGGTTTTATGTTGAGATCTTTTATCCATTTTGAGTTAACTCTCATGTATATTGAGAAATGCGGGTCAGCTTTTATTTTTCTGCATGCGGATGACCATGTTTCTCAGCATCACTTGTTGAAAAGGCTGTCCTTTTTCCAGTTTACTTGCTTTGCTCCTTTGTCGAAAATCAGGTGGTTATAGGTGTGTTGACGTATTTCTGGGTCCTCTATTCTGTTCCAGATGTCTTCGGGCCTATTTTTGTGCCAGTACCAAGCTGTTTTTGCAACCACTGTTCTGTAGTATAGCTTGAAGTCAGGGATTGTGATTCCACCTGCATTCGTTTTGCAGCTTAAAAGTATTTTGGCTATACGTGGTCTTTTGTGGTTCTATATGAATTTTTGGATCATTTTTTCTATTTCTGTGAAGTCAGTCAGTGGAATTTTAATGGGTATTGCATTAAATCTATAGATTGCTTTTGGTAGGATAGCCATTTTTACTATATTAATTCTCCCTATCGAGGAGCAGGGGAGGTCTTTCCATTTTTCAGTGTCCTCTGCTATTTCTTTCTTTAATGTCTTGAAATTTTCCTTGTAGAGATCTGAAGGGTCTTTGGTTAGATTGATTCCAAGGTATTTAATTTTCTGGTGGGCTATCATGAGTGGTATTTTTCCTGAAATTTCCTTTTCTTCCTGTTTGGAATTGGTATAAAGAAAAGCTATTGATTTTTATGTGTTAATTTTGTAGCCTGCAACTTTATTGAAGGAGTTAATTAGTGGTATACCAAAATAGAAACATAATCTGAAATGGAGTTTGTCTCTTTAGGATTTAAATCAACTAAGGCCTCTACTTTGATCAGATGTTTTTCATTTTGTTTTTGTTTTCCTTTTAAATCATAAATGAGTATTGAATTTTATCAATTACTTCTTCAACACATAAAGATATAATTTGTTTATGCATTGAATTACATTGATATTCAAATAATAAATCAACTTTACACTCTTGGAACAAACTCAATTTTAATATTATACATATTTTAATGAATTGCTGGTTTCTATTTTCTAATTTTTGTTTAGCTTTTTTGCATTTATGTTCATGAAGAAGATTTTTCTTTTTGTGGCTGTTCTTGTCAGATTATGGCACCAAGGTCATTCTGAGCTCATAGAATGAGTTGAGACTAGTTCTATTTTTTTAATTCTTTGGAAGAATTTGTATAAGATTGGTTATATTTCTTCTTTAAATATTTCAAAATATACATTAGGGAAGACATCTGGCTTGGAGTTTTCTAGGTGGGATAACTGTTATTTCCAGAATTAATTTTTAAGTAGCTATAGGACTAATTCAAAATGTTATTTCTTGTGTTTTGATAAGAATGTATTTTCAAGAATTTGTCATTTACCTGAATTTTTAAATTAAATGACAAAGTTGTTAATACCAACTCATCTCCTTA
>VMDO01036307.1:0-15270 GCA_007922755.1 Pedetes capensis
TCACAATATCCCTGTCTGCCTCCCAAGTTGCTGGCATTATAGATGTGAGCCATCATACCCAGTTATTTAGCTATTATTGATGATTCTTTTATATTCACGGATATGATTGTGATTTTGATGAGAAGAAATTACATTTTAGGTCTCAGTAATCATGAGAGTGACAGGTAATTGTGGGATTAGCCTCCCTACCTTTGCTAGCATGTTAAGGATAAGGACCATGGCTTCTTCAACAGCTGCTAGATTAGTGGCTGATGAACAGTAATAACAAACACCTTCCCACAGGAGACATGAATAAATGAGTTGGACAGTGCATGCTTCCCTCTTCATCTTGTTTCTTTGAACATGTATTTCTCAGTTCTAAGATATCTCCAGCTAACCTTGTGTCACGTTTCAATGACAGACCAAAAGATATTTGAGGATTGTATTCAAGATTGAAGAAACTAGTGCACCTAAATTCAATCTAGTAGCATCACCTATCCATGAATTATTTGCATATGGCAGAAATGAGGCAATGGTTTTACAATAGTTCAGGCAAAAAGGTCCACACAAGTTGTACTAAAGTCAAGTTTATTCTTTATAAGTTGCAGGTGTCAGAAGTAGGCTTTGTGTCTCAAATCACCAGACTTTTCACATATTAGCCACCTCTCAAAATGTTTTTATTGATCTGGGCACATTTGCCTCAGACATTCCTAAAGCAAAAGTCTTTTCTGTCCTGTGCGATTGTATGTCTTCTGATTCCAGATGAGTTATACTTTTACATGTCATTGATTCTGATATATTCAGACTTTCTAGTTCCAAGTCCACAGAGTAAATGTACATGAACTCTGAGGTCTACTATTCAATTTTCAGATAAGCTGTTTTGTTCAGCAAGGTAGCTTGTTTTCTGCACTGGCAACATGTTTTATAGATGGATGTGAAACCTCTGGGTATTATCAGGATTCATATAAACTCTAAAGTCCTTAACTGTGCCACATTGCCCACTTTTCATACAATTTATTCAAAGCCAAGGAACAGATCCTTAGAGCAAATATAGCTGTGCCCATTGCCTTGAGAATAGATCCTTTGACACTCATAATTCTGGTGTATGACAGCTCCAAGACTCACTACCCGAAGGCTTTTGCTTTTTATCTTGACTTCTTCCTTAATTTAGAGTCTATGCATTACAGTCTTGAAACTCTCCACTGGTTTTAATGATAATTTGCCCAAAGCCATGTAATTGTCATCCACTGCAGATACTATCTCTAGAGGTAGCTCCATACTTTCTGCCAGGCCTCCTATAAAGCAATGCCCTTTCCTTTGGGAGTCCCAGATGTCACTAATTTCCTCACTGGGGAGAGTTCCAATTGCTTATAGATGTGGCTAAGATGAGAGTTACATCTCAAGTGAATGATAATTTGAGATCTTCTACAGCTGCACGCTACTACTTCCCCAATGCCTTTAGGTTTGGCACTGGTCAGTTCATAGGGAAGGGGAAACACAGCAATCCACTCCTGGAAAGGGAGTCAGAACATCAGGGAAGTCTAATTGTGAGGCTTTCAATTAGGCTGTTTTGAGTTGTCAAATTCTGTAAGTTTCTTCTTCTCTGAAACTCTATATAGCACAATTTATATGCCCCTATATGGCCTGGGATTTAGCTCAGTTGGTAGAGTGCTGTGCTGCAGTCTCTGGGGTCCTGAGTTCGATTCCCAGCACCACAAAAACAGGAGAAGGGCCTGGCAATACACTCCCAAGGCAATCCCAAAACAGCCATTGCAAAACCTATGAGGGTTGCTATGAGTCAGATTTCAACTCGACAGCACCTAACAACAATAAGAAGTCAGAAGCAGCAGTTACTAGGGTAAAGTTAGAATTACCCATCAAGACCTTCACAGACCTCCCTCTCTCACTCCTAGGAGTTTTAAAGACCATCAAACTACTCTTTTCTTGTCATTTCTGATATGCTAATCTTTGGTCACATGTAGCCATAGCACCCTGGCATCCAATCCCTCCTGATCTCAAAAGCTAAACTGAGTCAGCCTGTTTAGTCTTTGAATGAGAGACTGCCTGGGATTACCAGGTTCTTCAAGCTTGGAGATGGACCTGACAACCCATTCCCCCAAAAAATATGCCATTGAAAACTATATGAATAGTAGAGAGACACTGACAATAGTCCTGGGAATGACACACTGTCAGGGAGTGTTTCCTTCTGTTGTACATAGGGTCTCTATGAGTTGGATCTGACTCAACAGCATCTAACAACAACAACAATCCTCAGTCAGATCATTAAATATTTTCATTTCTTTGTGTATTTGTTTATTTTACTAACTCTCCAATACATTTGCAAGTATCCTCTAGTTTCAAG
This sequence comes from Pedetes capensis, assembly GCA_007922755.1. NCBI lineage: Eukaryota > Metazoa > Chordata > Mammalia > Rodentia > Pedetidae > Pedetes > Pedetes capensis. The sequence continues at coordinate 2,342 of VMDO01036307.1, forward strand.
AGTTTACAAAAGCTGTTTTTCTAATAATTGAGAAAATATTACCGGTTGATAACAATAAACTAGAATTTATTCCAGGATTTTCAATGTCTCTTGCCTAAAACTCAATTATTAAATACAGTTTTTCATCTATCCTTATATGCACACAAGCAGCTAAAAGTAGTTGAACAAAAACACAATCATGCAGATTGATGTCACTTCTGCATTAATGGGCAGGATTTCCAAGCCATCCTCTCTGTTCAACAAAACATTGTTACACTTTTCCTGGTACTTTCATGCATCTGTCTTCATGCATGCTATCCTTCTTCAATCATTATATTGTACTTTCTCTGTTCTTAATCTTACACAATGACCTGATCCATAGCTTGCTTAGAAAATAGGAGCAATCACAGAGAAATCCAATACATTCTTACCACCAAGCCTATCAAGTTACACACTGAATAACATGAACATATTCTGCCTTCCTTCCTGGAACAATTAACTTTCATGCTGCAAGGAAAAGCAAATTTCTCCACTAGTACAAGAGATTACAACCTGTCTTGCCCACTCAAGGATGTTGCTCTATAATTATTTATTCTGAAGTAGGAATTATTACCTCTCCATCATATCATTCAATTCATAATACAAAAATGTTGGATAAGATTCCCTCTTCAAATAAATTAAAGCAAGTGAAAATAAATGACTTCCTCACTGTCACATGTCCCTTGATATATTTCATATTTATGTCTTTATATCCAAGTGCATTAACCAATCTTCAGTCCTTTTTTCAGTTTGTCTTTCAATGGTATATTATATAATCCATCACTCTTTCCTTGAAATGATTCATGCCTTTTTTCCCCCAGGACAATACTCTCTTCGTTCTGCTTTTTCCTCTCTGGCTACTGCCTTCCAGTCTCCTTTGAGAATTTGTTTATTCTCTTGATTTCTAAAAAGAAATATCCTTAAGCTCTATCTGGAAAACTCTTCTCAGACACATTAACACAGTGTTTATAACCATTCTACCAGTTGTTCAGAGAACAAAACAAATAAACATTGCATTATATTTAATTCATGTCTTTCTCTCACTCACATATCCAACTCAACAGCAAATCCTGTTGGGTATATCATTTTTGTTTGTTTGAGAAAGAGTTTCCCTATGTAACCTAGGCTTGCCTGTATCTCACTATGTAATGTGTCCAGGATAGCCTGAAACTCATGATTTTCCTCCCTCATTCTCCCAAGTTCTGGATTTCATTTGTGTGCCACCATGGCCGGTCTTGTGGTTCTCTCTTTAAAATATATCCAGAATTTTATTTCTGACCTCCTTCACTGCTCTTACCTTTGCTCATGCCACTATTACTGAAGTGATACACTAGCTTGGCTACTGTTCTTCCATTTCATCTATTCTCCACAAGGAATCCAGAGTGATCCTTTCAACTACAAAGTAGTCTGTATTGTTTCAATAAAACCATCCAATGATTTTCCATTAGACTGTGCTTAAGCCAATGATTTTACCATATTTTACAGGGTCCTACATGATGAGGCTTCTGCCTAATTTTCTCACCTCCTCTGCCTTGACTTCACTCAAGTATAGCCACAGAGGTCCGTTTGATGTTTCTTGAACATGTCAAACACTCTCTACTCAGAGGCTTTATACTCACTGTTCTATTGACCTGGAAGCTTTTACCACAGATGTTTTCTATAGTGTCATCTGTCACTTTACTCAAATCTCATTTTAAAGGTCACCATATATAAGAGTAGTTCTGCAGATACCCTGTAAAAATAACAGCCATAAATCCCTATCTATGACTCAGCCCATTAAAAATATCATTTGATTATAGGACCAGACGGATTCAATGATGGGTTCTAGAAGTTAGACTTTCAAAGAAGAACTAACACAAATGCTCCTTACTATATTCCACAAAATGGAAAGGGAAGGAACACTTCTAATTCATTCTATGAAGCCAAAATTGTCCTGGTTCTAAAACTAGATGCAGCTAAAACAAAAAAAGAAAACAACAGGCCAATTTTCTGGATGAACACTGATGAAAAAATTCTCAATGAAATACTTGCAAATAGAATTTGACAGCACATTAAAATTTATATACATTGTTATCAACTTGGAGCAATTCCAGGGATCCAAGGATGTTCAAAATATACAAATCAATTAACATAATTCATTACATTCACAGAATTGAGAACAACAACCACATAATCATCTTCACTGTTGCAGAAAAAGCCTTTAAAGAACCCAACATCCCTTCACAATAAAAACCCTGAAGAAACTAGGAATTGAAGGATCATACCTTAACATAATGAAAAATATTTAAAACAGCCATACATTTAACATTATACTAAATGAGGAAAAGCTAAGAGCATTTTCTCTAAACTCAGGAACAACAAAATATTGTCTATTCTTATTCAGTATAATGCTTGGATTTTTAACCAAAGCAATAAGGCAAGAGGAAAAAATAAAGGGCACACAAAGATGAAAGAAGAAGTCATATTATCCCTGTGTGCAGATGATATGGTCCAATACTTAATAATCTCAAAAGACTGCACCAGAGACTCTTAGATATGACAAAGCATTTTAGCAAAGTAGGAGGATACAAGCTCAAAACAAAACAAAAATATTAGTAGCTTTTCTATAAACTGAAGAAGATGTCCGGGAAACACCTCACTTACAATTTCATTTACAAAATTAAATACCAAGATATAAACTTAACCAAACATGTTAAAGACTTCTACAATGAAAACTATGAAATGGTGAAGAAGGTTACTAGAAAAAAAAAAGTAGAAAATGGTCAGTTCTTCATGTTCATGGATTGTTGTTTTCTGTTATGTGCTGTTGAGTCATATCTGACTCATAGAGACCCTCCTAGGGTTTCCAGTGGCTGATTGTTTCACGATTGCCTCGGGAGTGGATTGCCACGTCCTTCTTCCATTTTTGCAATGCTGGGAAACAAACCTGGGACCTCAGAGAGAGTAGGGCTTTACCAACTAAGCTAAATCCCAATCCCTTGTTCGTGGATGAGGAGAATAAATATCATTAAAATGGCCATATCACTGCCAGCCATGGTGGCACTGGTATGTAACTCCAGCAATTTGGGAGATTGAAGACAGTGACAGCCTGTGTAACTTAGGGAGACCCAGTCTCAGTATAAAAGATTTAAAAATGGGCTGGAGACAGAACTCAGTGGTAGGACACTTGCAAAGTGTGAATGAAGCCCTGGGTCCAATACCAAGCACTGCAATAATTATAATATATATATATATATATATATATATATATATATATATATATAATTCATATATAACTTTGGGTAATATGGTTTTATATATATATGTATATATATGTACATGTATATATATGTACATGTATATATACATGTATATATATGTATATATACGTATATATATAAAATCATATTACCCAAAGTTATATATGAATTCAATGTATTCCCATCAAAATTTAAATGACATTATTTACAAATAATGGAAAAACAATTCTAAAATACATATGTAATCACAAAAGACCTTGAATAGCTAAAGCAATCCTGAGGAATTAGAGCAATGTGGGAGACATCACAATATCTGATTTCAAACTATACTACAGAACAATAGTAACGAAAACAGCATGGTACTGGCACAGAAATAGACACACATTCCAATGAAATAGAATAGAGAACTCAAAAATTAGCCTAAGCAGTAACAACCATCTCCTTCTAGACAAAGGTACCATAAACATACAATAGAAAAAAACATAGTCTTTTTTAAAAGTAGTGCTGGGAAAACTAGATAACTAAATGTAGAAGGCAGAAACTAGACTGCTATCTATTATCTTTTACAAAAATCATCTCAAAATTGATCCAAGACCTTAAAGAATGGCCAGGAAATTTGAAGCTACCAGAGGAAAACTTAGGAGATACTCTTGACAATCTAGGCATAGGCAAAAAAATTTTTGAATAAGGCTCTAATGGCTCAGGAAATAAGAGCATGAATAGAAAAATTGGACATTCTTAAATTAAAAATCTTCACACAGGGAAAGAAACAACCAACAGAGTGAAGACACAGTCTACAGAATAGGAGAAAATCTTTGGTAAATACTCATCAGGGAGAGGGTTAATATCTAGAATATATAAAGAAGAAAAACAATGATCAAATTATCCAACTAGTAAATGAGCAGTGGAAGTGTATACAGTCTTTCCAAATGAAGAAATATAAATGGTCAATAAATATATGAAAGAAATGCTCAACACTCTTAGCCTTCAGGAAAGTGCAATTCAAATTGACAGTGGGATTCTATCTCACCCTAGTCAAAATGGCTAGGATCAAGAAAGCAAACAGCAAATGCTGGCAAGGATGTGAAGAAAAGGAGCTCTTATTACCTGTCAGTGGGAATGTAAATTAGTCCCGCATTATGGAAATCAGTATGGAGGCTTCTCAAAATACTAAAAATAGTATTTCCATACAATCTAGCCACACCACTTCTCAGCACTCAAAGAATTAAAGTCAGCTTATTACAGAAATATATGCACAACCATGCTTATTGCAGTACTATTCATGATAGACAAATTGTGGAACCAGCCTAGGTACCTGTCAATGGATGAATGGTTAAAGAAAATGTGGTATATATACACAGTGGAGTTTAATTAAACCATAAAATAGAAAGAAATTATGTAGTATACAGGAATATGGATGGAACCAGAAATTATCATTTTTAAGTAAAATAAGTCATACTCAGAAAACAAAAAAAAATCATGTTTTCACTCATAGGTGGAAGCTAGGGGAAAAAAGGAGGACATGAAATTAAGAAGAGAAATTATAGGGATACAGAGGGAGCAAGTGAATGGGGACGGGGTAAAAAAAAACAATAGATGAGATGAATATACGCAAAGCACTATATGTAGTGCTTATATATGGTATATCATAATGAGGCCCCTTGTAAAATAAATATATGCTAATAATGAGTAAACAAATAAATCACTTAACACACACTCCTCCATACCCAGTCAATACTAGATGTCTGTTTCCTATCTGTTGCTTACCACACATACTAAAACAAGTGAAACTTGAGAAGTGGTTCCCATCAGGGCAGAGAGAGAGACTTTTCCTTTCTCCTGCTCACCCCACATAGAGGTGGCGCCCAAACAAGGGACCCCACAAAACTTGTTTGGGTCTTATTCTGCCCTTGTGAGGGGGGAGGGAGAGACAAAGAGAAAGAGAGGAGAGAGAGAATAAAGAGCTGCTTTCAGCCCCCACAAGCCAAAAGAACCTGAGGCTTTTCCTTTCTCCCCTTCTCCTCTTGTGGCATTCCTAAGGGCCACAGGAGTCCACGCCCCTCACAGGAGGGTCCCGAGTGAATTGTGATTAAGATATCTGTGTGTGCTGAGGCATCGCCAATGCGAACATCTGGGCTGGACCAGGAGATGTTTGCCCCACATAGAGGTGGCACCCAAACAAGGACCCCACAAAACACTGTAGGAATCCTGTGGACAGGGACCCTGCAAGACACTGTGGGAGTCCTGAGAGTAGGGACCCACAAGGCATGTGGACAAAGACCATCCCCAGAGAGGGACCCCGGAAAAGGAGGAATCCCCATCCCAAACGGGGAACGAGGAGGAAAAGCAGAAAGCCCTCTCTGGGAAAGGGTTCTCAGAGGAGGAGCAGAAGCAGCCATGCTTCAAGGAGAACCAGACAGGACACTGCATGGGAAGCTGTGAGGACAACAAAAGGGGACCTTGAGCAACTGAGGAAAGGCCAACATGTTTCTGCAGTGGCAAGTGAGTGCCATGTGGTCAGGAGTAGGTACACATAGCCCTAGTCAGGGATCATAATTCTGAGGGCCAGTCTACGTGGGCACTTAGGGGAACTGTGTACCCAGAGAGTGGCAGGAGATCATAAAGAACTGAACCTCCTGGCAACGGGAAGATGTAGAAAGGTGAGGGGCGGCTTGGCAGACCAAAGCCTAATGGAGAAAGGAGGCCAAGAGCCTCTGTGAGAAAGGGCCAAAAAATAAAAAAATAAAATAAATAAAATAAAAGGCTTTTGAAGGGGCCAAAGGGCACTGAGGAAGGACAGGAAAGGAGCCTGCTGCAAGGAAAAGTAGCCAAAGGGCTCTGAGGAAAGGCAGGAAAAGGGTCTGCCAAGGAATGGAGGAGGCAAAGGGCTTCCAGGAAAGAAGGGCCTATAAAAAGGTCCATGAGGGAGCCAAAGGGCTCAGGAGGTTTGGGAACCTGAGGGAGGCTAGAGCCAGGGCATGGGCCAGAGCCTGAAGGGTGAAGGGCAAAATGAATTAGGAAAAGAGCCTCACAAAGAGGGAGGCCAAAAAGAAACAAAGCGTGAATAATGAACCTCCCATCCTTGGGAAGGAAACAAGGAAAAATAGGAGAAACCAAGAAGTGTAGTGTACCTCCTGTGAGTTAGAGAAAAGTGGTAGCCACTAGGGTTAACACCCCGCAGGACTGGTAGCCGCTTTCTCTCTCTGCCCTAAAAAGGGCAGAGAGGAACCCAAAGAAGTGTTACAGACTGAGTGTTAGCAGATTTTTCTGCTGCCTCAAGGGCAGCTGTGGCCCTTCTGCCTCCAGCACTGGGACCAGAGACTGTCCTGAGCTTCTGTCTCTAGGTGCTGGGCAAAGGGACTGTCCTCAGCTTGCTTGTAGTCCTTGAGAGCACCGTCTAGTTGTCCTGGTCTCAGTGGTCACAAGGAGAGATGCTTCCGTGTTACTGGTTGAATCCAAAGAGTTCTTTCTTCGTGGGTGGTCAGATGGAGAGAGAGTTCCCAGCAGGAAGCTGTCAGCCTGCAGCATCGCCATCAGGAGCCATAGCACTCAGCTTCACCATCAGCAGCCCCATCACCACTAGCCACCTCAACATCAGCAGCCTCACATGCAGAGTGAGCTTTGTTTATATAGCCCTTGGGTAACTAACTGCCATAACTGCCTCAAGATAACTATCAAGTGGGGGTGGGAGGGGCTAGGTGCTACCAATTTAGGAGTGGCATTCAAATAAAGATTGAAACCAGATGTCACTCCTTGGGTAATCAAGGGAAGATACTTGATTACCAATCAAGGATCAAGGTGAGATGAGGGCAAGATGAGGGTTGAATAATTCCCTACAGATCCTCCTAAGCAAATACTCAAAATTCCAATGAACTGACACCCTAATGATGGAGTTAGAATTTCTCTTTCAAAATATTTTTGAAAATCCAATGTACGTTTTCATGAGTCCACAAATTGGTGCTGTTTACCACCTTCTGGGACTGCCCCTATTCTGGAAATCTGAAGTTCTCAAGAGTCCCAGTATGCACCGATATGTTTCCTTGATTCACTGGCCTATCACAGACACAGATCATCCTATCAATAAGAGTTCCTGATTAGGGCATTGCCAGAAACTTCCAGGCTTCCTACAACAGTGGTAGACTTCATAATTCCAAGTGGAGCAATGTTAGTCACTAATACAATTGCAATACCTGGTAAGATGTGTTGTTGTTAAGTGCCATTGAGTTCGGTCTGACTCATAGTGACCTATAATACAACAGAAGGAAACCTTCCCTGACACTGTGCCATGCCTGGCACTATATGTCAGTGCTTCTCTGCTATTCATAGGGTCTTCAATGGCTGATTGCTTTGTGGATTGTTCTGGGAGCGGGCTGCCATGTCCTTTTCCTATTTTTGTGTTCCTGAGGATAGAACCCAGGAACTCACCAAGTGTAGGGTAGCACTCACCAATTGATCTAAACCCCAACCCCAGAGTGATAAGATAGGTATCTACTATATTTAGCCAAGAAACAGCTTGAACTGTTCCTTGCCTAACTCATAATATGTAGTCAAATAAATCTGAGGAGAAGAAAGGAAGAAAAGAAAGAAGGGAAAAGACAAAAGGGAGGAAAAATTGACAGAATGGCCTTTCTCTAATAGGGATGAATTATTTCTGTGATGACTTCCCATAAATTGGAGAAAATGGATTCTATGTAATGTTGTTCAATAATAACAGTTTATCAGAGTTTTACAAGTTTCCAGGTGATTTGCATAGCTGTCAATTGACACTTTCAACAATTCTACTAGGGCATTTCCCTTAATATCTTCAATTTGCAGCAAGCACCTAACACACAGAGTGTTATGGTGACATAGCTCAGTCACACAACTAAAGAATGGCAAGTATAACCATCAAACAAAGTTAAAAATGACCCCAGAAATTATGGTCTAAACCAGTCCTTTATAATACATCATCCAAATATAGAAAGACTGTAACTTATGAAAATGAAAATCTAGGGCTCTGACTAATATCTCATTGTTTCTATAACTGTTAGCAAAGTCTCAGTGACATGAATTTATTCTCCTACCTATTTCTCAAAATGTTCTGTAAAGCCCTAGTTTCAGGAGCTGCTCTGTGAGAAGATAGACATCCTTACCCAAATACAACTATGACATTATTGTTGTTGTTAGGTACCTTCAAGTCGACTCTTAGTGATCCTATGTACAGCAGATCAAAACACTTCCCGATTCTGTGTCAGGCACAAGATCTTATTTATGTTTAAGCCCATTGTTGCAGACACTGTGTCAATCCATTTGGTGGAGGGTTTTCCTTTTTTTCACTGACATTCCACTCTCCCAAACATGATGTCTTTCTCTAGGGATTGATCTCTTCTGACTACATGCCCGAAATATGTAAGATGCAGTTTGGCCATTCTTGCTTCCAAGGAGCACTCTGGTTGCACTTCTTCTAGGACAGATCTGTTGGTTCTTTTGGCAGTCCATGGTATATTCAATAGACATCTCCAGCACCATAATGACATTGTTGTTGTTGTTAGGTGCCATCAAGTCGGTGTCCAACTCATAGCGACCCTATGTACAACAGGAGAAACACTTATTGTCCGTGCTTCTCTGCTTTTCATAGGGTTTTCAATGGCTGATTGTTTTGGAGGAGTGGGTTGCTGGGTCCTTCTCCCATAATGACATACTGCACACCAAATCCTATTCATGGAAATTTGTCATGCAATACACATATGACAGACTCTGAAATAATCTGAAGAAAACACACACACATCCACCTCCATATGTACATATGTTCAAATGAACTATGCAAAACTGATTCAGTATTTCCAAAACTTATTTGACTAAGAAAGTCCTCTTCCTTAAATAAATTAGAATCCTAATCTGAATTAACATTGAGAAATGCTGACTGAAGTCATTCAATCATTTCAATGATTCAAATTTAAGTTGGACAATCACAAAGATTACACTTTCAATACATGAAGTATCTGAAAGTGTTATAGTAATTCTTTCTCTGATCAGTCTGCTTTAGTTACCTCACCCCTCCCCAGTGCCAGATATACTTATGCACACCTCATACACAAGTATTCAATGCCCCTTTTTCTCCTCCTATTCTGGCTTGGGGGCTGGGGTTTAGCTCAGTTGGTAGAGCACTGCACTGCAGTCTCTGAGGTCCCGAGTTCGATTCCCAGCACTGTAGAAATGGGAGCTGGATGTTGCAATTCACTCCCAAGGCAATCCCGACACAATCCACCATTGAAAACCCCATGAGGGTCGCTTTGAGTCAGACACAACTCAGTGTCACCTAACAACAACAATAACATTCTGGCATGGAGGAATATAATGAGTCCAATCTCCTCTTATTACCTCTTCCTGTGACTCCCAAAGCTAAAGAAGTTGTCTGTGGTGGCCTTGAAAATGTGACAATGAATTTTCTTCTCCAGGTTACATAATTACCAGATGAGTTCAGCAGCTGCGTTCTATATCCATCAATACATTTGTACTGAGGTCACACATCTCATAGGCTACTATCAATCAGTGACTAATCATTGTAAGAATATTAAGGCAGGCCCATTCCTAACAAGTTAAACACCCCAGCTAATGACAAATTTGCATGAAAACTCCTCCTTGTTGGCTTCACCAAAGCATTCTTAGAATTGCCCTGCAGTCAGATACTCAGCCTATCCATTCTTCCTTCTTCTCTGCTTGAAAAGTGTTAAACCTGTTTCTGATTCCAACAGCTGCTCCAATGCTCCTATTGCATCTTCCACTTTTTCTCTCATAGGATTTCCACGAAAAAGCATTTATTGGTCTAATCACCTCTTGGCTTCTCCTTAGCAGAGGACTTGTACTAATCCAGTGTCCGTCCTCTCATTATTGCCCCAATACTTCTGTATCTATCTATACTTTCCCTATTATCTCTTAATATATCTATGACTTTCACTAAAGAGTATAAGCTATATCATCCTTATATCAATCACCTGCTACATCTAGCAGCATTTAAGGTATGAAATGGTGAAGGCAGGATATGATTGATGAAAGAATGAAAGAGAAAGAGAGAAGACTGAAAAAAGAAACAAAAAGAGGTGGCAGAGGGAAGGAGGAAGGGAGGGGGAAGAAAGGAAAGAAGGAAATAAAATAACAATGTCTTTTTCTTTTTATCAAATGAGACATTCATAAATTAACTTGATATTTTAGGGTTAATTCCTTCATCTGTAAAATGGAAATAAAAATACCTATTAACCTTATGATATACTGTTATGAAATATGAAATAAAATTATTCAGTGAAACTATAAATACCTACACATATAGTGTTTTCCTATTTATTCATATATGAAATATTTACTGAGCTTACTTTGAGACATTTTTGTGAGGTGCTGGTAATACAAACCTCTCAAAGATCCCGTAGTCAACTGGGGAACACATATACAAACAGAGAAATGTTTAATGTAGAATGATGATAGGGTCATGGCTAGGATAGCCTGGGTGTACCTTGTACAAATTGTGTGAGGTAGAATAAGGATGCGTTTTCAGAAGCAGGTAGCACATACACTTACTTTTGAAGAATCAATAAGAGTTAGTAAGGAAAAATAAGCAGTAAGATAAAAAATGTGAGATAAACATACTAGCAGAGCTAAATGCAGAAGAAAAGCAGAGGGCGATCAAGGGAAATACTAGCATTCTCGGAAGTTTCAAGTAGATCTAATGAGATGAAATATAGAAAAGCAGGAGAGGGTGATGGAAAGCAATATATTCAAATCCTAAATCACAGCTTAGAATTGAAGTGGAAAATGTTTAACAATAACTAGATGGCAAATGGGGCTGGGATTTAGCTCAGTGGGTAGAGCACTGTGCTGCAGTCTCTGAGGACCCGAGTCCAATTCCCAGCACCGCAAAAATGGGAGAAGGACCTGGAAATCCACTCCGAAGGCAATCCCGAAATAGTTAGCCATTGAAAACCCTATGAGGGTCGCTATGAGTCGGATACCGACTCGATGGCACCTAACAACAACAACAACAACAGATGGCAAATAGCCAATAGATATTTAAGTAAAGTTCAGGACCATTTTTCAAGCTAACTTGAATATACTTGAATACTAGATATCTCATCCAGCTTCAAATATTATTCTTTCCTTATACATCTATATTATTTTCATGTTGGTGATGAAGAAAGTATTAAATTCAAATACCAATGGAAAACAGTAAGAGTTCTGGAATTTTGAGGGACAGCCAATGCCAAGGAAGTTACAAGATATATTGGAATGGACAATTTGACAGACAATTGATCCTTTGTGGTTGGTTTATTCATTTTTCCAAACCACACATTGTTGAAACAGGACAATACTAGACTTCATTAAGAATGGTAATTTAGTGGGCAGTACACGTAGCTGGAGGTATAGAGAAATGCCTGATCTGTCAAAAATTGACTTGAGATAATATACTTTTTCTTGTTCTATTTTCCTATTTTAAAATACATTTGTTTTATTTTCACTATCAGAAAATGTTTTATATGGGAAAATTGTGGACTTTTTGAGATCTTACCTCACAATGAAATAAAGTGTGACAAAATGCCTGCTTTCAAAGTTCAGAGGTGGCAATGCTACAGAAGTCAAAATGACTCAGTATGAACAGTGTGTACACAAGGGGCTGATGAGGATAAATCTGACAAGAATGGCAAGTTTCTGTAGTGCAAAAAGTAGTTTGCCATTTACGAAGGTGACTTTTCTGTTTCATTTTTGTATCAAGTTTTATTTTCAAATTCTAGTGACAACAGATATTCTAAGTTTATCTTTAATGGAAAAGATAAAGAAAAATCTATTCTGACAAAATGTCAATGCCTATAATTTGATGTTTAAAACAAACAGGAGTTTTACAGATAATTAATAACTGAAATGAAAGTTCTAGCATAACAATTCTAGACACTTTTGAAAATATTTTGAGCCATCTCCAATCAAGAAGAGATCTTCGTCCTTGGTAAAATAAGGGGATAGGTGTATAGGTATAGTCATATGCCTCAAAACACATATATGGGGACTGCCAATTTCAGCAAAATTTAGACTAGGATAAAGAAGAATCTGTAACTTGTATTGTGTACAGCTAGCTGACTATTATCTTATCAAAAGTACAGACTCCACTGAAAAATGGAAAATTTCTCCCAAGGGCTACTTTTAAAGTAAAGGTATACATCTAGTGATATCTATCCAGTGGCAGATATGGAAAACATACAAAGGCAATCTAATATAATCATACTGGTTGTCTGTAATTAATAAAACAGAAGATTAAAAATTGAAAGGTATCTTTCAGGGAACCTTTTCTGAGTAACAGAAGATTCAACTCTAGAACAAATTGTCCCACTATATTCCAGAAATATTGCTACATAACCATCTTAACTAACATATTGGCAAATGACAAAAACGTTGTGTGACAAAGTGTTTGCTGGAGGATGAAGAAATGATATTTTCATTCTCTATAGTATCCTTTCTTCACGACTTACAAATATAACATTATACTATTTGTACAGTGTCATCAGAAATTACATATCAAGAGCATAATATTTTTGGCTTTATGTGTTTGTTTATTGCTAGTTGTCTCACGATTTAAAAACTAAAGTGGTGAGAGTGACAGCAGTCAGTTGGAGCAAGCATTTCCAAAGTTGTGTGATGTCACTGAGTGCTTTA
>VMDO01036308.1:0-15269 GCA_007922755.1 Pedetes capensis
TACAGAGACGAATGTTCAGGATATCTGCTTATCAGAATTTTTATTGCATAAAGTGAAGTAGGGTACATAATTCTGTGTGTATGATTACTAACTATTGTTATTAGGTGCCATCCAGTCTGGCATAACTCATAGAAAACCTATGTAAAACAGAATGAAACACTCCCCAGACACTATGCCAAGCATACTTAAGCCCACTGTAGCAGCCACTTTGTCAATCCATTTAGTTGAGGTTCTTCATTTTTTTCATTTACCCACCACTCTCCCAAATATGATGTCTTCCTCCAGGCATTCGTCCCTCCTGACTGCTGTTGTTGTTAGGTGCCGTCAAGTCGAGTCCGATTCATAGTGACCCTATGTACAGCAGATGGAAACACTTCCTAATTCTGTGCCAGGCACCCGATCTTATTTATATTTAAGCCCATTGTTGTGGACACTGTGTCAATCCCTCTAGTGGATGGTTTTCCTCTTTTTGCATTGACCTGCCACTCTCCCAAACACGATGTCTTGCTCTAGGGATTGACCTCTCCTGAGTACATGTCCAAAATATGTAAAATACAGTCTAGCCATCCTTGCCTCCAAGGAGCACTCTGGTTGCACTTCTTCTAGGACAGATCTGTTTGTTCTTTTGTCAGTCCATGGTATATTCAATAGTTGTCTCCAATACAATTCAAATTATGAATTCTCCTTTTACCCTTATTCAATCTCCAGTTATCATAGTCATATGGTATGACTGAAAATACCATGGCATAAGTCAGGAGCACTTTCATCTTCATTGTGACATCTTACATTTCAACACTTGGAAGAGGCCTTTTGCAACAGCTTTTCCTAATGCAATGTGTTATTTTGATTCCTTGACTGTTGCTTTCATGTGTGTTGATTGTAAAACGAGTACAGCAAATCTTGGCCAGCCAAAATGTTTTCTCCATTTATCAAGAAGTTGCTTACTGATCCAGTTTTAAGGATTTTTGTTTTGTTGATGTTGAGGCATAATCCACACTGAAGGCTATGTTCTTTGATCTTCATCAGTAACTCTTCCAAATCTTCCTCAATTTCAGAAAGCAATATTGTGTCATCTGCATAACTCAGGCTTTTAACGAGTCTTGCAGGCTTTTAACGAGTCTTCCTCCAAACATGAAGCCCCATTTCTCCTTTATAAAGTCTAGCATTTCAGATTCATTACGCAACATAGACTTTGAGGAATTACAGTGAAAGGATATAGCTATGATGCATACCTTTCTTGAGTATAAAGCAGGCAGTGTTTCCCTGTTCTGTTCGAACAACTGCTTCCTGGTTCATGTACAGATTCCTTGTGTGTACATTTAAATGCTGTGGTATTCCCATTCTTTGCAATGTTATCAATAATATTTTTTGATCTACATAGTCAAATGTCTTTGCATAGTCAATAAAAAAAAGATAGATGTCTTTCTGGTCTTCTCTGCTTCTCACTAATATCCATCTGACATCAGCAATGATGTGCCTTGTTTCATATCCTCTTCTGAATCTGAGTTGATTTTCTAGCAGTTTCCTGCCTATATACTGCTGCAGTCACTGTTGAATGAACTTTAGCAAAATTGTACTTGTGTGAGACATTAATGGTATTATTTTATGGTTTCCACATTCAGCTGGATCCCCTTTCATGCAAGTAGGCATAAATATGAATCTTTTCCACTCAGTTGGTTAGGTAGCTGTTTTCCAAATCTCTTAGCATAACGTGAGCACCTGTTTGTTGAAACATCTCAATTGGTATTCCATCAATTCTTGGATCCTTGTGCTTTTCCAATTCCTTCAAGATATATTCCATTTCTTACTTCATTACCACTGGCTCATGATCATATGCAACCACTTGAAATGGTTGGTCATCATCCAATTCTTTTTGGTATAATGAATGTGTGTATTCCTTCCACTTTCTTCTGATTTTTCTTATATCGTTTAATATTTTTCCTTTAGAATTCTTCACTATTGCCACCTGAAGCTTGAATTTTTTCATCAGTACTTTAAGTTTGATAAAATCACAGTGTGTTCTTCCATTTTGGCTTTCCATCTCCAGGTCTTTGCATATTTCATAATACTTGATTTGTGTTCTTGAGATGCCCTTTGAAATCTTCTGTTTAGTTAACTTCACCATGTCTTCCTTGTACTTTAACTGCTCAGCATTGATGGACCAGTTTCAGAGTCTCTTATGTAATTTGGTCTTTTCTTTTTTGCCTCTCTTTTAAAAAACCTTTTGCTCTTTTCCTGAATGATGTTGCTGATGTCATGCCACACCTCACCTAGTCTTTGATCATTAGTGTCTAACTTATAAAATGTGTTGTTGAGCTGGTCTCTAAACTCAGGTAGGATATACTCAAGGTCATACCTTGGCTCTCATACACTTGTTTTAATTTTCTTCAGTTTCAGTTTGAACCTGCATATGAGCAGTTGATGGTCTGACCCACAATCACTACTTTGTCTTGTTCTGACATTTTTTTGTGGTACTGGGGGTTGAACCCAGGGCTTTGCAACTGCATGCACTGCAATGCTGGGCCACTGTTGATCTGATTTTGATATTGAGCTTTCTCATTGTCTCTTTCCTTAAATATAGTCAATTTGGTTCCTGTAGGTTCCCTCTGGTGAATTCCATGTGTATAGTTACTATTTATGTTGGTGAAAAAATATATTTACAATAAAAAGATCATTGGTCTAGCAAAACTTGACCATGTGACCTCCAGCATTGTTTTCTGTCACAAAGGCCATATTTCCCAACTACTGAGCCTCCTTTGTTTCCAACTTTTGCATTCCAGGCACGAGTAATTATCAGTGCATCGTGATTGTATGTTCCATCAACTTCAGACTGCAGAAGCTGGTAAACATCTTCCCTTTTTTCATTTGACCTTAGTGGTGGGTACACAAATTTGAATAAGAGTCATAAAACTGGCTTTCTTTATAAATTTACAGGTATTATTCTATCACTGACAGTATTGTACTTCAAGAAAGATCTTGAGATTTTTTATGATGAATGAAACCTCATTTCTCCTTAAGTTGTCTTTCCCAACCTAGTAGACCACATGATTATCTTATTCAAAATACCCCATACCAGTCCATTTTAGCTCACTGATACAGAGAATCTCAATGTTTTTATGCTCCCTTTCCCTTTTGGTGATTTCTAATTTTCCTAGATTCATACTATGTAATTCTACATTCTACTTACTACTGGATGTTTACAATTTTTTCTTCTCATTTTGAGTAGTGTCACATCAGCAAATGGAGGTCCCTGGGGCTTTACTCTATTTCCGTCATTAAGGTAGACTCTACTCATTAAAGTAGAGTGTACTCTTCTCCAGTAGTCTTTTGAGTGTCTTGCAGCCTGGAGGCTTCATTTTCTGGCACTATATCTAACAGTGTTTCTCTGTTAGTCTTCAGGTTTTCAATGGGTAATTTTTTTCAGGAATGAACTACCATGTCCTTTTCCCTAGTGTGTATTAATCTGAATGCTCAGCTGAAGCCTGTCCCCCATGAGTGACCCTATTATCGGAATTACCAGTACCATAGCTTTCAGCATCACAGAAACACACAAGCCCTCACAGTAGGGCAAAGTGATAGACAAATGAGGGATAATTACTAATAGCCAGCCTTTATTGAACACTTCCTCTGTCTCAGACAATACTTTAATCTCTCTATATCCATCATCTCATTTAATATTCATAATCCCATGAAGAATATCATTTATGGTCCATTTTTGAAAATAAGAACCTGAGGTTCCAATAAATTAAAACCCTTTTTCAAGTTCATATAACAGATAAGCGTGATAGGATTTGATTTTCATAGTTTGATTCTAAAACCTGGGCTTATTACCATATGTCAAGTACTAGAACTGAGATCTCAAAGGCTTCTGTTTTTGAATTTCAAGATATTGAACCAAGTTCACATATTTAAATGTACCCATTCCTTAAACTTTAATAAAATATTCTCTTTCCTTAAACAAATGTGGTTGAGTGTTACACATTCTACTGGGTACTAGAGGTAAAAAGGTGAAAAAAAAAATGTGGTCCTACCACCAAACAGACAAATAAGGTAGTTTGAAAAGAGTGATAACAGTAAAAATAGAGGAAATGAATGGATCTGAGAGATATTTAGGAAATATAATAGTAAGGACTTGATTTGAGTGGAAGTATTAAGTTAGAGCCTAAAGCCATACCAGTGTGGCATATTATCCCATCAGATCTCGGAAACTAAGCAGGCTCGGGTCTGGATAGTCTCGGATGGGAGACTGCCTGGTAACACCAGGTGCTGTAGGCTAGGGAGAAGGACCCAGCAGCCCACTCCCAAAAAACAATCAGCTGTTGAAAACCCTATGAATAGCAGAGAAACAGTAGCAATAGTGTTCTGCCTGTTGTACATAGGATTGTTATGAGTCGGACACCAAGTCAAGGTACCTCACAACAACAACAACACTAAGTGAGAAGAACTTGAAGTCAGAATGAAGTTGTTTGGTGGGATTGGAGAAAATATAAAGAGACCTTACTTAAAGATGCTGATTTTGAAGCAGGTATGGGATATCATAATAAATAACAAAACTACATTACAAATTCTAGTCTAGATCCCAGGAGAAAATCCTGGACCAATGATATCAGAATAAGAAGCCATCCAAATATAAATGATAAACTAAGCCATAGAGTTCTGAAATCACCCATGGATAGGGTGATGAAACATGATTTAAAAGAAGACCAGTAATTATAAGATGTGCAGAGGAATTTTTCCATATCCTTATATTTAATTGCTCACAAGATATTTCCTTTTTAGAGGTCACACTGACATCTCAAATAAAATATTCTACTTCCACTAAAGGTAACACTAAACTAGTTTGTTTTGTACCAACGCTTCTGCTGAGAACGTGAGGAAAGGCTAGACAAATACACTTGAAGGCATTGGAAGCTAAAATACAGGAAGGACTTCTGGGACTAATATCCCAGAGAGAAAGAAACCAGAAAAGGCCTGACATTTGGCACAACTTTCTTCAAGGAATTTGCATTTCAGAAGCAACAGCACAGAGACTGAAAGAACTGAGCTGAACTTTCAGCAAGCTCACATAGCTGAAAAAATTTACTGAAGTTCAAGGACCCACAAGGAAGATGATCCCTAATAAACATTGTAGGCTTTTATTTGTGTTCTAAAAGGAAAACACATTTGCAGCAGTGATATAATAAAAATAGATTAGCCCTGGTGAGGACTGAAGCATAGCATTGAATCAGTACATTTATTGATTGGGTTAAGGTAATCTGCGCCTAATCTAAATGACTTGTAAAATGAACACTAAATCTTTTCTAGAGGATGACAACCTTTTTCAGATTCTGAATATCTAAATTTTATCAGTCTCAATGCCTATTGTGCAATCAAATCTAGCCAGTTTTAAAATAAAAAACATGTCATGTGATGGAAGAAACCATGATAACGCAGAAAGTAATCTTATAAAAAACTAGAAAGAACAAAGGTGAACATGAATCAGTTTAAGCCTCTGGATCCAGCTATCAATGCAGAGAATAAATATTGCAAGTTTTGTGTGCTATATGTGGTCACACATAAGTATTTTTTTAAACTTTCAGCATTAAAAAATTAGCTCAATTCTTCAGACAAGTATTAATCACAGCTTTCACTGATCTTACCTAACAAAAACTGAAAACAAGTCAGAAAAGGATAAAATTATTTATAAGTATACCAACCACATCACAGTAAAAAACTCAAGAATATTCATAAGAACATAAACATTATCAGCAGGGTAAAATCTACAGAGCATAACATTCAGTCACAATTTACTAAACATGTAAATAAACATGGAAATAGAACCCAGAATATGGAGAAAATCCAATCAATAGAAGCAGATTCAGAAATAAAGCAACTGGTAGAATTAATAAGCACTGACTTTCAAGGAGTTATTATAATTTTTATGTACTCAGAATATAGATATTAAGTAGGGTCATTTGTATCACTGTTAGGTGTTGTCAAGTCAAGTCTGACTCATAGTGACCCTATATAAAACAGAGCGAAACACTCCTTGACTCTGTGCCAGGCATATGAATATTTTAAGTTTCAGCCCCTTGTTACAGACACTCTATCAATCCATCTAGCTGAGGGTCTTCTTTTTTTGTTTTCATTTTCCCACCACTGTCTCAAACATGATGTCCTTCTCCAGGGATTGGTCCTTCCTGACTACATGTCCAAAATACATAATATGCAGTCTAGCCATCCTTGCTTCCAAGGACCACCTTGGTTGCACTTCTTCTAGGACAGATCTGTTGGCTCTTTTGGCAGTCCATGGTATATTCAATATTTTAAACCAGCACCATAATTCAAATTATGAATTCTTCTCCTTTTGCCCTTATTTAATCTCCAGCTTTCACAAGCATATGTTGGGATTGAAAATACCATGGCATGAGTCAGGCACACCTTCGTTTTCAACATGACCTTTTTACTTTTCAACACTTAAAAATGTCTTTAAAGTACATAGAAAATAGTTTTTAAAATGACAGAGATTAGTGAATATTGAAAAATATGTAATTGTCATTGTTGTTAGGTGCCATTGAGTCAGTGTCTGATTCGTAGCAACCCTACATATAACAGGCAAAACACTATTGTTAGTATTTCTCTGCTATTCATAGGGTTTTCAATGGCTGATTGTTTATTGGGAGTGGGTTGACGGGTCCTTCTCCCAAACCTATAGCACCTCATGTTCCCAGACAGTCTCTCATCCAAGTACTAACTAGGCCTGACCTTGCTTAGCTTCTGAGATCTAATGGGATCAGATGCCACAGGGCTATGGCTGCAGGCCATGTAATTGCAGTCTCCCTAAAAAGCAGAAAGGTAAATATCTGAAGAGATAAAGGCAAAAGTTTTCGAAAATTGATGAAAACTATATTCACAGAGCTAAGATGCTCACCTAGTTCTCTAATAAATTTACCAGTGCCTTATTTGCTTTCCTCTATAAACTCCACTGTTATTTACAGTGTCTTGAGGCTTGATCTTCCTGAAATTCCATTATAAATGAAGTCAGTAGTTTTGAAAAGAGCTTTTGAGCTAGTTCTATATTCCAGACTTGCGTTTTCTCCAAGGCAAAATCTGTGAGCCATGACCTAGGAACAGTGTCTGTGTGACACTCTTTTTTAAGAGCTGAAAGCTCTAAGAGTCATGGATGGGCAGTAGTCATAGATATTCTTGCATTGCCTCTTTTACTGCAAAACCTTCATCTTATGAGCTCAGGGAGGGACAATCTGGACCAGAAGTGTTCTCATTATGTTGTACCCAAGGTAGAGTCTCTATCTCATGGCAAAAGAGTAATATTAGAAGGGAGCCCCAATTCTCAGCCATACTCACCCAGAACACACCCTCTGTAACAGATGACTGGAGGCAGAAAGACAAATGCTGATATCCTACCTCTTTTAGAAAGATACCATTGTCCTCTGAGTGGTTAGTAGGGAATGAGGAAGCCTGATGTTCCTTTAAATTTGTTATTATAATTATTGTCCCATAATAATCATATGCAATAATGAGTTTCACTGCAACATTTCCATACATGAATATATCAAGCTCTAATTGTGTCTCCCCTCCCTTCTCCTATCCTCTGCCACTAAGCCCCTTCTTCCCACACTTAAATAGTCTTATGGCTTTCTAGACATCTGGTGTGAGTGTTTATTTTAGTTTTTATATATGAAAGAAAGCATGCAATACTTGTCTTTTTATATCTAGCTTATTTCGCTTAATCTGTCTTTTACTTCTACCCATTTCCTGCAAGGGACAAAATTTTATTCTTCTTTATGGCTGAATAATACTCTTAGCTCTGTTGGTAGAGTGCCACGCTACATTAACTGAGGTCCTGAGTTCAATTCCCAGTACCACAAAAATGAGAAAAAGACGTGGCAACCTACTCCTGAAACAATCCCAAAAATGTCAACCATTGAAAACCTTGTGATGGTCACTATGAGTCAGACTCAACTTGAAAGCACCTAACAACAATGTTTACATACCATATTTTCTTTATCCATTCATGTGATGATGGGCACCTAGGCTGATTCTATGACTTGCCTTTTGTAAATAGGACACAAAACTTCTATAGATGAAACTCTGTTGTTATATTTTGCAGTACTGGTGGTGTTGAACTCAGGCACAGGTACTCTAACACAGAGCATAACCTACAACATGTTTTGAATTTTTATTCTGAAATAGAGGCTCACAAAGTTGCACAGACTGCCCCTGGCCTCAAAATCACTATCCTCCTGCCTCAGACTCCTGAGTTGCTAGGATTACAGCTCATGAGTCATGGAACCTGACAGTTCTGTGTTATTGATTGCAATAGCCTAGAGTAGACTTTGTCTCCTGCTAAGTGCCCTGGATGGAAGAAAACAGATTGTGTTTCAAATGCCAAATACTTGCTATTCTTACCAAGTTTTAGTAACTTTTCTTAATTAAATTTTCCTTTGTTTGGTGTATGTCTGTTTATATTGCTTTTTGAGTGGAATATAATGGATGAATCTCAAATCCTGACTACAAATCTGTTACTACAAAGAGAATAAGTTTAATTGGATCATTTTGTCAAGCAATTTATACACTAGAGCACTGTTGTAAACAATTCAACAATCAGCCAACAAATAGTGCATGTGGTCACAGAAAACAATAATCAAAGTTAGACCTATCCAAATCAGTGTAATAAAAAGGAAAGTGACAGTGGGCATACTCGTGGATGTATATATTTATAAGAAATAACACTTAGAACAAGGGAAGGATTAAGTGGAAAGGGACAGATTTCACTAAAATAATGTAGCTGATTGATAAATAAATAAAAATAATAAGCATGGAGTGATATATCCCTATTTAGAATCATTGCAATATATATCTAAAATGTTCAGTTTCCAAATAAGCAAAATGATGAGACATTCAAAGAAAGTCTGATACATACATGGTTTAAAAAAGAAAGCAACAAAAACTGCCGATGGAGTGACCAGATACTAAATTTAATAGATAGACAATTCAAAGTAGGCATAATAAACATGTTTGAGCAACCAAAGATTTCAGGAGATATGCATGACAATATCTTTTCAAATATGAACTATCAACAAAAGGTATAAATTATTAAAAAGAACTAAGTGGAAATTCTCGAGTTGAAAAAAATAAAAACAAGTGACAATTTCACTAGAAGAGTTCAAGAGTACCTTTGATATTGCAGAAAGAAGAATTAATGAACTTGAAGACAGATAGAAATTGTGCAATACAAAGAACAGAGAAAAATATACTGAAGAAAGGGACAGAGCTTTAGAGAAATGTGGGATACTATTAAGTATACAAGAAAATGTTTAATAAGAGTTCCAGAAGGAGGGAAGATGGGGAAAGGACCAGAAAAAAACAATTGGAAGAATCCAGAGGAATAAATGAAGAGAACTAGAAGTAGTAAATAAGAAAGTTAACATAACAAATGCTATAAATATACTATATTTCTCTTTTCTTCCCTCAGAGTTTCAAAATGTATTTAAAAATTATACAATAATAAATTTGTAATGTCATTAGGTTGAGAATTATCAGTTCAAGGAAAAAGAAAGGGAAGCATTTACCCTCTTGCTTCCATCTTTCATTGGTTCAGAGTTTCTGCATGGATATCTAACCCCTCCACATTATTAGGATGAGTTGTTGTTGTTGTTGTTGTTAGGTACTGTCAAGTCGTGTCCAACTCATAGTGACCCTCATAGGGTTTTCAATGGCAGATTGTTTCGGGATTGCCTTGGGAGTGGATTGCCAGGCCCTTCTCCCATTTTTGCAGTGCTGGGAATTGAACTCAGGACCTCAGAGACTGCAGCACAGCGCTCTATGAACTGAGCTAAATTCCAGCCCCATTAGGATGAGTAGGAGTGGGTCAAAGGCAGACTCCCACATATATCTGAGGTCTCAGAACAAGGAAAGGCACAAAAGGATGAAGTGAAGTGAGGTGTGTTGAGCTACTGTCAAGTTATACGTGTGAATAGCATGGTTGCCACAGTAATGTCTAGAATAAAGGGTAGCTTAGATAGAGCAGCTGGGATTTAGCTCAGTTAGTAGAGTATGGCTCTGCAGTCTCTAAGGTCCTGAGTTCAATTCCCAACACTATGAAAATGAGAGAAGGATGTGGCAATCCATTCCCAATGCAATCCTGAAATAATCAGCCATTGAAAACCCTATGAGGGTTGCTATGAGTTGGATACAACTCGATGGCACCAAACAACAACTAGATAGAGCATGTGACATGAGGTCCAAGATATGTCCAATACCTCGTTTAAGTCAAAAAAGAAACAAGAAAATAAAGCAAAAGACACCAAACAGAATGTAAAAATGCAAAAAAGTAGAAAACATCCACATAAAATGAAATATTCAACAGAATTTATCAATAATCTCAAAATTTCTTTCTTTCAAAAAAACTAATAAAATTGAGATAGCACTGACAAGACTGAAAAAGAAAAAAGTGCAAGTAAGGGGGAGAGAAAGAAGACAACTGGTGAATATTAAGAATTGTAGAAGAGAGTAAGATGGCAGAGTAAATCTAGGATTTTGTTCACCCACAAAAATATTAATGTAGAAACAGCATACATATCAAAATAAATGTTAAAAAAGTCTGGAATCTTGTTAATATGTTGCAGATGAGAACAAAAACCAGGAACATTAAAATGGGAGTTAAAAAAGATGGAAGTAGGACTTGCTAGTCCATGGATTTAAAGTTTCATTATACAAGATAATGCTAAGTATATCTAGTATGAATAAGTGCTAAGTATCTCTAGTATGACATTGTGCCAATAGTTAACTGTGCTGTATTCTGAACCTAAGCATTTGTTGAAAGGATAAAACTTTGTTAAGTGTTCTGAACACAAAAATAAAAGGAAGATTTTTTGTTGCTGCTGTTGTTAATGATAGGTGCCCTCAAGTCTGGTATGACTCAGAGTGACCCTATGTACAAAAGAACAAAACACTCCTCAACTCTGTGCAAGGAGCACGACCTTTTTATGTTTAAGCCAATTGTTACAGCCACCATGTCAATCCATCTAGTTGAGGGTCTTCCATGTTTTTGTTGATCTGCCACTCTCCTAAACATTACGTCCTTCTCCAGGAATTGGTCCATCTTGGCGACATGTCCAATAAAAGTCAGACACAGTCTAGCCATACTTGGTTTCGAGGAGCACTCTGGTTGCTCTTCTTCTAGGACAGATCTATTGGTTCATTTGGCAGTCCATGGTGTATTCAATATTCATCTCAAGCACCATAATTCAAAAGCATCAATTCTTCTCTAGTCTCCCTTATTCAATGTCCAGCTATCACAAGTATATGATGCAAGAGATATACCATGGTATGAGTCAGATGCACCTTTTTTTTCAATGTGGCATATCTACTCTTCAATATTTTAAAGAGGTCTTTTGCAACAGCTTTTCCCATTGTAATGTATCTTTTGACTTCTTGACTGCTGCTTCCTTGGGTATTGATTGTAGAACAAAGTAAAGCAAAGTCTTGCACAACTTCAATCGTTTCTCTGTTTATCATGAATTTGCTTGCTGACCCAGTTGTAAGGATTTTTGTTCTTTTGATATTGAGGTGAAATCCATACTGAAGGCTGTGTTCTTTGATCTTCACCAGTAAATGCTTCACATCTTCTTTACTTTCAGCAAGCAAAGTTGTGTCATTTACATAATGCCAGGTTGTTAAGTCTTCCTCCAAACCTGACGCCACATTCTTCTTCATAAAGTCCAGGTTTTCAGGTTATTTACTCAGTATTGGCTGGCACCCATACCACTGTGGCATCTGATCTCATCAGATCTCGGATGCTAAGGAGAGTTGAGCCTGGTTAGTATTTGGATGTGAGACCACCTAGGAAAACCAGGTGCTATAGGCTTGGGAGAAGGATCCAGCAACCCACTTCCAAAAAAATCTGCCACTGAAAACCCCATGAATAGCAGAGAAGCACTAACAAGAGTGTTTTGTCTGTTGTACGTAGGGTTGCTGAATTGGATATAAACTCACCCCCACCTAACAACAACAACAGCAACTCAGTATCAAATTTGAAGAGGTACAGTGAAAGGATGTAGACCTGATGCACACCTTTCTTGACTTTAAACCAGACAGTGTTTCCCTGTTCTATTCAACGACTGCCTCCTTGTCCACAGATTTTCCTCATGAGTACATTTGAGTGCTCTGGTATTCCCATTCTTTGCAATGGTACCCATAATTTTTTGTGATATACATAGTCAAATGTCTTTGCATAGTCAATAAGAAAATAGATACATGTCTTTCTGGTATTCTCTGTTTCTGGCTAATATCCATCTGACATTAGTAATGGTGTCCCTGGTTTCACTTCGTCTTCTGAATCCAACTTAATTCTCTGTCAGTTCCTTGTCTATATACTGCTGCATTCACTATTGAATGATCATTAGCAACATTTTACTTCCATGAGATATTAATATTGATTGATAGTTTCCATGTTCAATGGGATTCCCTTTTTTGAGAATAGGCACAAATATGGATCTCTTGCAGTCAGTTTGGCAGGTAGCTGTTTTCGAAATTTCTTGGCATAAATAAGTGAGCACCTCCAGCGGTGAATCTGTTTGTTAAAACATTTCAATTGGTATTCCATCAATTTCTGCAGTCTTGTGTTCTGCCAATTCCTTTAAGGCAGTTTCCACTTCTTTCAGTACCATTGGTTCCTGATCAGATGCAATCTCCTGAAATATTTGGTCATCCAACAGTCCCTTTTGGTATAATGACTCTCTGTGTGTTCTTTCTATCTTCTTGTGAAGTTTCTTGTGTCATTTATATTTTCTCTGTAGAATCCTTCACTATTGCCTCACTCAGGGCTTGGAATTTTTCTTCAATTCTCTAAGCTTGAGAAAATCCTAGCCTGTTCTTCCCTTTTTTGTTTTCTCTTTCCAGCTCCTCGCACATGTCATTATAATATTTGATTTTGTCTTATCAACCTGTCCTTTGAAATCTTCTCTTTAATTTTTTAACTTTGTCTTGTTTTCCTTTTTCATTAGCTGCTCAATGTTCAATGACTAGTTTCCCAGTCTCTTTTGTTAGGTAACTTATTTTCGCTTTTTTTCTTATCTTTTTTAATAAGCTTTTTTCTTTCCTCCTGTATGATGTATTTAATGTCATGCCACAACTCCTCTGATCCTCAATGATTAGTGTCTAACATATTCAATTTATTCTTGATGGGGCCTCTGCAACTCAGCTGGGATATACTCAAGGTCATACCTTGGCTGTTGTATACTTGTTCTGATTTTCTTTGGTTTCAGTTTGAACTTGCATATGAGCAGTTGATAGTCTGATCCACAGTCAGCTCCTGGTCTTGTTCTGACTTTTCATATGGAATTTTTGCATCATCTTTTTCCACAAATATAGGGAATTTCATTACCTTATGTTCCATCTGGCGAATTCCATGTGTATAGTCACTGTTTATGTTGGTGACAAAATGTATTTTCAATGAAAATGTCATTGGTCTGACAATATTCTAATATACTGTATCCAGCATTGTTTCTGTCACCAAGGCCATATATTTCAACTACTGAGCCTTCTTCTTTGTTTCCAACTTTTGCATTCTAATCATCAGTAATTACCAGTGGATCTTGATTTCATGTTTGATCAGTTTTAGATAGCAGAAGCTCCTAAAATCTTCCCCCTCTCATTTGTGGCCTTAGTAGCTGATGTGTAAATTTGATTAAGAGTCATATTAATTGACCTTCCTGGTAGGCATATGAGTATTATTCTATAACTGACAGCATTGTACTTCAGGACAGATCTTAAGATGTCTCTTTTTAATGATGAATGAAACCCAATTTCTCTTTAAGCTGTCATTCTCAGCACAGTGGACCACATGATTATCTGATTCAAAATGGTTCATACCAGTACATTTTAGTTCACTGATGCTGAGAATGTTGATATTTATGCATTTTGTTTCGCTTTTGCTGATTTCAAATCTTCCTAGATTCATACTACATACATTTCACATTCCAATTATTAATGGGTGTTTACAGTTGTTCCTTCTTAAGTTGTACCATAACAACAAATGGAGGTCTCTGGGGCTTTCCTTGATTCCTATCATTATCATCAACTCCACCTGAGAAGGCAATTCTTTCCCAGCCATGTTTTGAAGCCTTTCAACCTTGGGGGCTCATATTCCTGCACTATGCCTGACAGAGTTTCTCTGTTATTCATAGAGTTTTCAAAAGCTAATTGTTTCAGAGGTGGGTTAGCCATGTCCATTTTCCTAGTCTGTCTTAGTGTGGAAGCTCGGCTGAAACCTGTCCACCATGGGTCACCCTGCTGGAATGTGTAATACTGGGGGCCATAGCTTTCATAATCACAGCAACATGCAAGCCCCCACAATATGTCAAACTGACAAACTACTGTAGGGGAAAAATAATAGATAGAAAATTTTTATTGAAACTTTAAACATTAAACACATTATACTATGTCTTAAAAGTTAATTGGAAATTTTGAATAAACAAATTCCTACAATACTACAATCTATATAATGTGCAAGAAAATGTATCTTAGTAGAAATTAATCTATGTATTTTAAAAAGATTTATCTGTAAATTTTCCCATACTTTTAGAAGTATAACCAATCTTATATAGACTCTTGCAGAGGATAGAAAAATATTCAGTAATTTGCCACTCATTTTATGAAGCCAGCATAAGTTTAACACCAAAATCTGACAAGACTTATGCATGAAGATAATATTACAGGTCCATTCCTATCATTGATATGTTGTTGTTGTTGTTAGGTGCCATCGAGTCGAGTCCGACTCATAGCGACCTTCATAGGGTTTTCAATGGCTGACTGTTCAGAATTGCCTTGGGAGTGGGTTGCCATGTTCATCTCCCATTTTGAGGTGCTGGGAATTGAACTCGGGACTTCAGAGACTTCAGAGCAGTGCTCTACCAATTGAGCTCAATCCCAGCCCATCATTGATATAGAACCAAAAGTAATGAACTGAAATCAACAATATATAATGAATATATACAGTGTGATATCTTTTTAATAATACAAGTTTGGCTTAACATTTAAAAAATAATCATTGTAACTCATTACATTAACAGAATAAAGGAGAAAAATCATATGACTATCACAATATACACAGTCAGAGTATTTAATAAAATTCAAGACCTACTAATGATCAGGGAGCAATAACTTTACAAAAATAAGAATAGAAGGAAAATTTCCTTTATCTCAGGGATGGTTTATAAAGTTTCTAGAACAATTACCATAGTTATTAGCAAAATTTTGAAAGTTTT
>VMDO01036309.1:0-15286 GCA_007922755.1 Pedetes capensis
TGGTTAGTATAAATTGCACTATCTTTTTGATCCTATTCTCTTTGCCTACTAAGAAGGAAGTAAAAATGAGCGTTAACTTTATGTATTGGTAATAATCAGGCTGTAACCAATTGGCATAAAGTTCCTAACTTGGTAATTACAGAGGTTGGCACTGTGGAGTCTGCTAAGATGTCTTTGCAGGTCAACAGAATGATGCTGGACTCAGCATAGATGGGGTGGCACAGTGCTGAAACCAGATCTCGTACTCAGGACATGACAGAGCTCTGGGATGCTAAAACGGGCTCTGTGGTTAGTTGGTCAGTTTATTGCGCCTTTTCGTAGTGATGGGCAGGTGATTTGCAGGTGCGTGGCTCCCACTTGACATTTTCTCGACACGGCAACACATCTTCCTAGTGCAGTGGATAATTCATGTGCTCACATCTTCTGGTGGCATGGTCTTAAGAGGACAAAGCTTGCTTGGCTGTGTGATCCTGTGTCCCCAAATGCTGAGACGTCTGCCAGCTCTCAAGTGTGTATCTCAATATCCGCCAGGAGCTTGACTACTTGTGGATTTCTTGTTATGTACCTATCTTTCAACGGAACATCTGGGACTCTATTTAACCTTATGTCCTAAATACAAAATGATCTGTTGGGGAATCTTTTTTGTTTTTATTTTTATTTTTAATTTTGTTGTTGTTGTTGTTGTTGTTGTACTGGGCATTGAACCCAGGGCCTCGCACTTGCATGCTCTGCAAGTGCTGGACCACTGAGCCGCACCTTCAGCCCATTTTTTACTTTTTGAGACAGGGTCTTGCTAAGTTACACAGACTGACTCTGGTCTCGAACTTGCGATCCTCCTGCCTCCACCTCCCCAAGCTGCTGGGATTACAGGCATGGGCTACCAGCCTGGCAGTTGTTGGGGAATCTTCATCCTTCATTTCTCCAAGAATTTTTGATAATATAGAATTTGTGATAGGAATGATTCTATCATGACACAAAGTTAACTATTTTTAACTGAAGAACTGGGAAGTGTACTGCCAGGAAAAAAGAGAACTAGTTATTTCTTTAATATCTTTTCTATAACCTGTAACTGTAGCAGCAGACTAATCTGGGTTTTGATGGGCAAATCACCCTAAAAGTCAAATCTGTGACGAGTTAAGAAGGTGTGCCTCAAATAATTTACAATGAATTTTTTTTTTTCATGTAGAAGACATGTAATCTACCCTTGGAGTGTCATCAGTCATTGCTACATAGCATCTAGTCACTTTGCCAGCATTAAGTTATTGTAATGTGCAAGAATGAAATTAGTTTATTTAACTGTTCATTAATTTAGCAGGTATAATACAATGAGCAGTTTATCACATTAACCACGGTTCCCAGAATCATTCTTAGGATCAGGCTGTTTGGGGTAACACGGCTTTATAACTTGCATAAAAGTGCAGGTAGTCAACTTATGCCCCCAGCAAGAGATGATAGTCCCATTTATCTGTAAGATCACACATGAATGTCTATCTTGAGATGAGAATGGGAGAAACGGTGGAGAGGTCAATGGCGATGGTCGAGAGTAGACACCAGTCAGGAGGACTCTGTGGGGAAGGCAGCATCTGTGACCACGGCTTACAATTACTTTAGGAGATGAACTCTGCATCTGCAATCCAAGTCATTTGCCTCTGTGATTGAAAATATCTTTGCCTTCCCCATTGCCACAAAATAAGACATGAAATGAATCATAATCTGAAGTTGTTTGAATGGACAAATTATTGAGATGCCAAAGACAAACTAAAACCAGCACCAGAAGATGAGTGATCCTGGGGCACCGATGACCCTGAGAACGTTCGGCTCCCAGGAAGAGGAAGTGTCTTAACAAGAGAATTAGATTTTTACAAGTATGGAGTTTGGGGTCCATTCCACCCATTCCAGAAGTGTAAGGTTGGGGGGAAGCTGGTGACCGGCTTCCTCACACACTCACCTATTCGCAGAGGTAATTCTCCACTCTGACTGCATCTTGGATAACCTTGTGTGAAACAAACACCTGCTAATGTCTGAACCCCACCCTAGACTTGATTTGTATGGATTTTGAATGCAACCTGAGCATCATCATTATTTTATGTTGTTCTTGTTGTTGGGTGCTGTCCAGACCAGTCCAACTCATAGCGACCCTGTATATAGCAGATAGAAACACTCTGAGATGCTTTGCCAGGCACACGATCTTATTTATGTTTAAGCCCATTGTTGCAGACAGTGTCAATCCATCTGGTGGAGGGTTTTCCTTTTTTTTTTTTTCCGCTGACCTGCCACTCTCCCAAATATGATGTCCTTCTCCAGGGATTGATCTCTCCTGACTACATGTCTGAAATACATAAGACATAGTTTACCCATTCTTGCTTCCAAGGAGCACTCTGGTTGTACTTCTTCTAGGACAGATCTGTTGGTTCTTTTGGCAGTCCATGGTATATTCAATAGACGTCTCCAGCACCATAATTCAAAACCATCAATTCTTCTCCAGTCTCCCTTGTTCAATGTCCAGCTTTCATAACCGTATGATGCGACTGAAAATACCATGGCATGAGTCAGACGCACCTTTGTCTTCAATGTAACATCTTTTCTTTTCAATACTCTAAAGCGATTTTTTTGCCACAGCTTTTCCCAAAGCAATGCATCTTTTGATTTCTTGACTGCTGCTTCCACAGGTGTTGATTATAGAGCCAAGCAAAGCAAAATCTTGGACCACCTCAATCTTTCTTCCATTTATTGTGAAGTTGTATACTGACCCAGTTGTAAGGATTTTTGTTTTGTTGATGTTTGGTCTCAATTCATACTGAAGTCTAGGGTGCAGCCAACATTGAGAAGCACTGGTGTGGAGGTATTTGGCCAAAAATTATGTGATTAAAAAAAAAACCAAAACCAAAAACTAGGACGAATATATGATGCAACCAAGGAATTTAGAATGCTCCATGTGCTCAAAGAGGTTCCTCATTTTAACCTCAGAACACCAAAAATATTTTAGCATTTAAATTTAGTTTCTCCAAGGACTTGTGTAACTCCTGTATTCTAGATGGACAGGGAGAGAAGTTGCCACATGACAGACAGTGACTGACTTAGAGCCTCAGTGCTTAATTCTCTCACATGATCCCAGTTAAGAAGATTTGGTTGACAAAAGGCAGAGGGCATTACAAAGAGTGAAGTCTGCTTGTACAAAGGTGGCAATATGTGGGGTTCATTGCTTAGTCCGAAAAAGGTTCTGTGCACCTGGCCCATGATGGGTAAGCATCCCTCACTCCCCTGTGCCCTAAGGATGTAGATAAGGGGTCCTGGCATTCTCGTGACTTGCTCTCAAGCTCTACCACAGTCGTCCTTTGTATTGCTCCTTTTAGCAGGAAACAATCTATTAAAGTTATGCAATGTATTTTTTTTCTTTTTTTCTTTCTTTCTTTCTTTTCTTTTTTTTTTTTTTTTGCAGTACTGGGGGTTGAACCCAGGGCCTCACGCTTGCATGCTTTACAAGTGCTGTAACACTGAGCTGCACCCTCAGCCCATTTTTTGTTAACTTTTTGAGACAGGGTCTCGCAAAATTACACAGACTGCCTCTGGTCTCAAACTTGCGATCCCCCTGCCTCTGCCTCCCAAGCCGCTGGGATAACAGGCGTGCGCAATGTATTGAAACCCAAGGGCATCATGGTGCCAGGCAAGGTGACCAAATAGTTGATCATCTACACTGAGGCTGTGTGTGTGTTTTGGAGGCAGCAGGAACAGCCACATTGAAGATCAGGTGTCAGTGCGTCCTCTTAATCAACTGAGGGTCATCTTCGGCAAGAGCCACATGGTAAGGAGTGTCATTACAAGGGAGATAAGGTGGCAGGTTCGCTTGGTTAACAGAGAGAGGCAACCTATGAACAGTCAAGTACATGACTGAAGCACATGGTCTAGTCAGAAAACAGTGGGTCCGCTTAGGACCTGCCCCACCTCACAGCTCTGCGTCTTCACTGTGTCCACTGTTGGCTACGTCCATTCTATGCTAGCTCAGTTTTACTCCAGCTGCCTGCTATGGAAGAGCTTTCTGATAAATACGTTTGAATATATGGATGAATGAATGCACAGTTTCTACAATCCTTCTATTTAATTTTCCATGGGGTGAACGCATTCTGTAGACATTGATGTCCCTCTTTATCTCAGGGCTCAGAACTGCACACCTAAATCCAAATACAATCTGTGCTCCTATAAGGAAAGCTAAGCAGTTTTATTTATCCTGTTTAAAAGCTTTATCAAATGTTCTTTTTATTAAGGAAGGCACTGGAAAAAATAAAAACCCTCAGGTCTGTGTAAAACAAATTGCTTTATTTAATAATGCAAATAATGCCTGTTACCTGTAGCCATATCACTGTGGTTTCTGATCCTGTCAGATATTGAAGCTAATCAGGGTCAGGCCTGGTTAGTACTTAGATGGGAGACCGCCTTGGAACACCAGGTGCTATAGGCTTGGGAGACAGACAGACCTGGCAACCCACTCCCAATAATCAATCCACCATTGAAAACCCTATGAATAACAGAGAAGCACTGACAATAGCATTTCACCTGTTGTACGGAGGGTTGCTATGAGTTGAATACCAACTTGATGGCACCTAACAACAACAACAACAATAATGTCTGCAAGAGGTACATGGGTATTTGATACAGGGAATTTTGGATCTTTACATATATCTCAATTAAAATTACCTTGGGTTAAGGTAATTAAAATTAGCTCTGGGTTTCCCTTACATTTGATTCTTTTAAATTTTTATTATACCTTTGTCTACTTTTTTCTTTCTTTCCAATGTCAAAGAACCACACATTAGTGTATCTTCTTAAGTCATTGCTGACAATATTGAGGATCGGGGAAGACCTTGGCTCCTTGCAGTGTGGACTCTTCTCGTTTGACTTGGTTTGGTTGGTCCACACTACTGAGCATGGTTTTCCTATGAGAAATAATCAAACTCAAAGTGCTGTGACCAAGTTCCAACCTTCGTACCTTTCTTTCTTTTTTTTTTTTTTCTTTCTTTTTTTTATTCCAGTACTGGGGTATTGAAACCAGAGCCTCACACACGTTTTGCAAGCACTCTACCACTGAGCTGCACCCCAGGCCCATTGTTTCCTTTTTGTTTTGAGATGAGGGTCTCATTAAATTACGCAGGCTGCCCCTAGCTCCACCTTGTGATCCTCCTGCCTCCCGCCCTGTGAGTTGCACAGATAACAGGCCTGGGCCACCACACCCAGCTTCCTTTCTAGACATCTCAGGCAGCCAACACACAGGTCCCTGCATTCTCCCTCAGTTATTTTAAGGATTGATGCTCTCCCTGCAGGTAATATTAATTTATATTTGGCAGGTCAGCATAATAAACCCACAGGAATATCTTGACTACTTTATAATCCTATTCTTTTAACATAATCAGAATCTGGGCTAAAGCACTTCAAAGACATGGTTATGTGATCAGGACCCAACAAAACACCTGGTCCATAGTGAACATTCACGATCCAACCTGAAGACTATGTTTATGTGCCTGATGTTTTACCTGAGTCATTATATGGAGGGGTCTTCTGGTAATGAAAAGGAAAGGGACTGGTATGAGCTGAATTTGTCTTAATTGGCAGCAAAATCAGAGTCCAAGAAGTTTGTAAAATAAAGGTCCGGGAAGGTATAATAGATAATTAATTAACAATGTGATTGTTGTCTGAAAGCATCCTCAAAAGCACTGGAATTTGAGTAGCTAGAGGTGAAGATGCTGTTTTCAAAATAAAATTTTACAGAGGTTTGAGAATCCACAATTGAGCAATATATCAAGATACCTTTTCATCCTAACATTTCCTGTGATTTTGTTACTTCTTCCTAATTCTGGGATGTTCTGTTGACAGAATTTTAGATCTGGATTATAATCTAAAAATGAGTCTTTTGCGTGTCTCAAATTATAGACGAGACCAACTACATCCAGAGAATGGCCCTTTGCGCAGCTGTCGGTAGATCCTCACTTCCGACTTCCGGTGTAAAAAGTTGCCTAGAAGTGGCCAAGGGTCCTGAGTCCCGGTCTGGATTGGCCGATTCCACTCCTGATGAGATTATTTATAGGGAAGTTTACAGATCACTTCTGAACCTCAGTTTTCGTGTCTCTGAAATGGGATAACCATCTCCCTGACCTCATCGGGCTGAGAGAGGCTTACCGGGAGGTATTAGATGTGAAAAGCCTAGAAGGAGCCCTGCATAGTCAGCTCTGTCTTAGAAATATTGTCCTGCCAGCCTCCTTCAGGATCAGCCCACGCACCTCTCTTCTGAGAAAACTGTCCAACCGGTGTCAGTGGTTTCTTCCCCAGGAATTGTTTTGCCAATGACTTGATTCTTCTTTAAATAGATGGACATGTTTCTCCCTAAGCTCTGTCACTTCTCCTGAAGGCCCAGTGGAATACTTCAAATTAAATACCTGCTTGTGGAATTGAATTGCATTGTTCTTTAGGAGACTGAGTTCCAGAGAGATTTTTAAAAAGATCTTTTCTTTTATTCATAATAGTATGTACAGGGAGGCTTCGTATTCCTGGAACTGAGTTCCCAGCCAACTCATGAACACCTCTCATTCAACCAGGCAAAAGAAGAAGCCCGGTAATTGGATCTGAAGATAAAATCTATTTTGCTGTGCAGAGGAGCCATGCCCAGAGCAAATGCAAAGAAAATGCACAATGCAGGGGTTTTTTGTTTGTTGTTTGCTTTAAATTTTAAAAAGCAAACATATCATAAGACTTTCTTCAGGTTTTTCTGTTTTTTTTATCTTTTCACTCCTTCATCTCACTCTTCTCATCCCAAAGTTAATTGACTTGAAGACTGATCAAATAATGTATTTAATGCTGACAATTACCTGAATATTCATCCTATTTCTTAAGAAATTCGGCCAGGCAAAGTGGCCCATGTCTGTAATCATAGCAACTCACGGGACAGGGGCAGGAGGATCAAAGTTTCAGGCCAGAGGCAGCCTGCATAACTTAGTGAGACCCTAACTCAAAGGAAACAATAGATAAATAATGGACTGGGGCTGAAACCCAATGGTAGAGCGCTTGCAAAGTATGTGCAAGGCTCTGGGTTGAATCAACAATTACAAAAAGAGCAAAAGAAGAAGTTCATCTTTCAAGAAGTGAACTTTGTGTTTTTCTGTCTTCCAGAAAACTATCTATTGAAAAAATAAAATAAAATTCCCCACAGGGTCAAAATAACTATGATAATTCCTTACCAAATTGTGCAGGAGTACCTTATAAATTTAAAATAAAACATTCTACTCTGACATTCTAGAGCTAAAAAAAAAATTAAGTGAAATATAGTAAAACTATTAGAAAATTACAAAATATCCAGTGGTTTAGGTCCAGGATTGATTCTGAAACAATAGAAAGATAATTATGTATGTGAAATGTAATAAAGTAACAATGAAAAGAAAAATTGACCTATCATTTCTATTTATCTATTTGAAATGTCAACATTATTTTTAAAATTATAATGGTGATATGTTATTACATCATGTCTCATCATCACACAATTTTAGTTTTTATATTAATTTCCTCTACATACAAATTTATAATACATAAAAATAATTGAAGTAGCTGGCTAACATTATTTTGGTTATATAAAGTTCTAGGTACTTGTTTCTCTTGATGTAAAATGGCAAATAGTATCTTACTTTTTTAGTGTTTACAATGATTATTTTTAATAACTGTATTATTTTTCATTCTTTTGTGTAACAAGGTTAAAATCTAATTATCTTATGAGTCAAAGTAGCCTGATACCATTGAACGATTATTTCCAAGAAGTAGGGCAAAGAAAGAGGAGCAGTAGAGGGAAATATCTGGAAGCAATCTGATGGAAATTCTTAGTCTCTGTGTTTTAAGACAATGCCTATTTGTTTGGGAAAATCTAAAAATATTGCTGTTATACTAACAGTTCTAGGACAGAATCTGGTTGTACATCTGCATTTAATGAGATCCTTTTTAAAGATAGTCAATAAAGTAGGAATCAGGAGGAAGTAAAACTTTTTCCAGTAATTTATTCCTAAATTGACACTGACTTTTCTTCTCCTTTTAGACTTTTTATATTAAATACATAATCTGCTTCTGGTAGTTTGGAAATACTTTTATAACATATTAGCTCATAGGCAGAGATGAGGTTTTCCATTTTGGAAAGGTACCTCCTTTATGGTGAATGTTTTACCAGTGGGAAGCAGGTGTCTACATTTTCACCTATTTTTGGTTTGTGACTCCACAGACATCTTCGCTTGCTATAGCTACATCCTTTGCTTATGAGCAAAAGCACTCATTTCTCAAAGTTTGCTCTTCTATTATTATTATTAAAGCATGTTAATTGTACAAATTAATTCGATTCTCTATGGGATTCCAATACATGTATCATGCATTAATCATGTCTACCTTCCCCTTTAGTACCTTTTTCCCACATCCTACATTCCTCCCTCCTTCCAACCAATCCAAATTCCTCATAGTCTCTTCTATCAGAGTTTACTCTTGATTGACACCTTGGACTTTCTCAAATCAGCTTGCTTTCTTAATGTTTCCAGCAGGGAAAATGAGGAGCAAAATACAACTTTCATTTAATAACAAAGGATTGGTTTGCAGGGATCTGAGGTCAAATTCTCTTCTCCCACCTAAGCAGGAAGAATGAATGGTGTGACTGATAAGAGAAAGGTGATATATTTTATGTGTCTCATTTATTGTGAAGTGCTAAGGAACAGGGATACATATAACCAGCAAAGTTCCCATTCTTTTCCTAGAAAATCAAAGTGCTTTGTAAATGAATTTTTAATAACTTCTAATAACTCATTACTTAAGAACTATCAAAATTCTCTGATGGTGTTCTGAAAAATCAAGGGACCTTCATAGAAGTCTGCTTGAGATGAATTGGGCTAGAACAGAAAGATAGTCTTTTGCCAATGCACATGTCTAAGCAAAATCTGAACTCTTACCATCCTTCCCCTCAACAAGGACATTAGTTGCTATGTACAAAATAATGTTTCTGTTTAACCAAGTGAGATAGATAAATTAGCTTAATAAGGTCATCAATAAGTTGAACATCATTCTGTTAATCACACACAAACACTTTCTAAGCACACATACTATGTCAGAACCACCTATATGTGTATGAGGAGTCAGGTTCTTTCCAAATGGAGGAATATTTGGGAGAATCTCAGATTACTCTGGAAAGATTTCCAAGAGTCAGCTAGACCTGTTCACTTGCTAAGAGCTGATAATAAAATTCAACATTGGAAAATGCCAAAATTTGAAGCAGCAGAAGAGTTCTATAAAAATTGGAACCATTATTGCTGAAGATTCAGGTGAATGCTGACAGGTATGATTGATTCTATTCAATTAATAATTTGGTATTCTTTAAAAATAACTCAAAAATAAGTACATGCCAGTTTCCTGCAAGGGAGAGAAGTTGGCAGCACACTCCTAGAGGGAGGCTTGGCATGTCTGTGTGTCTGTGTTTGCTTAGCAGTTATTGAGGCATTACAGTTCTGGTTCTGGAGGTCAGGTAGTTCTCTCTTCAATCTTTTAAATCTTGTTGTTGTTGTTGCTGTTGTTGTTAGGTACCATTGAGTTGGGCACTACTTGTAGAGACACTTATAGGGTTTTCAATGGCTGATTATTTCAGGAGTTATTCAGGAGTGGATTGCCACATCCTTCTCCCATTGAACCTGGGTCCCCAGATAGTACAGAGCAGCCCTCTACCAGCCAAGCTAAATCTCAGTCCTTTTAAACCTTAGGCACCATAAACCCTCAAAGAAGTGCTTAGGAGTCAGTATGGCAACATGATTATAAGCAGGTTTTGGAATAAATAAGTAGCGAACAAGTCCTGGCCTGACCACTTCAATTTACTTGTTACTTTGAGGAAATGACCTTGCAGCTCTGACCACATCTGCATTTGCAAAGTGGAGATTACATTAGTGCAATCTTCCCAGGGCTGGGGAGGGGCTCTTACTGAATAACTGCTCAGTACACCATTAAATGGCTTAGGTGAGCTGGCAGGACACCTGGGAAAGCCTTGTAGTTCTCTTCAGATATTTTAAATAATCTGTACAGGTAGAAATGGTTCTTAAATCACAGATGTCAGTACTATGCTTCAAAGGCTGTGGAGACCCCTCTGTGTACGAATAGACATGCTCTTTGGACAGCCATTGTGGGTTTTGAAATCAGATTGGTTAGAATCTTATGATCTATATGGCCTTATGTGGGGTACTAAAACAATTTTACCCCATTATCCTTGTCCACATAGTGGGGATGGTAATGCATGTACCTCACAGTGTTGTTGTTGTTGTTGTTGTTGTTGTTGTTGTTAGGTGCCATCTAGTCGGTCTCCAACTCATAGCAACCCTCACAGGGTTTTCAATGTCTGTTTGGGGATTGCCTTGGGAGTGGATTGCCAGGTCCTTCTCCCATTTTTGAGGTGCTGGGGATTGAACTCGGGACCTCAGAGACTGCAGCACAGCACTCTACCAACTGAGCTAAATCCCAGCCCCATAGTGTTGTTACAAGGTTTAAACGAAATACTATACATGCAACTATAAAAGCATCCTCAGAAAGCAATGGACATCCACTGCATGTTAGCTAATATTGCCCACAAGGAAAAGCTTGCTAGATGATAAGGAAAAAGCCACCAGGCCTACTGTTTACTAAATGTAAGTAGAAATGGAGAATGTAAGCCTGTTGAGAGTATCTCCTCTAATGGAAAGAAATAAGTAATTTCAAGTTTGTTTTTTATTTTAAGGGGGAAGTTTTGTTTGTTTTCCAGTAGTGAAAGATTAAGTGCATTCGATTTCTGCTAATATTTTGTATCTTTAGTATTAACAAGGGATCACAAGAGGCTGCAAGAAAGGAGATGGATAGATTGAAAGAAGGTAGATATAACAAATTGATACTTTGCTTATATCGGTTGTTGTTGTTGTTAGGTGCCATCGAGTTGTATGGGACTCATAGCGACCCTCATAGGGTTTTCAATGGCTGACTATTTCAGGATTGCCTCTGGAGTGGGTTGCCACATCCTTCTCCCATTTTTGTGGTACTGGGAATCGAAGTTGGGACCTCAGAGACCGCAGAGCGGCGCTCCACAACTGAGCTAAATCCAAGCCCTTATATCCATGTTGATGTTGTTGTTTTTGTTAGGCGCTGTTGAGTCGTGTCCAACTCAGAGCAACCCTCATAGGGTTTTCAATGGCAGATTGTTTCGGGATTGCCTTGGGAGTGGGTTGCCACGTCCTTCTCCCATTTTTGTGGTGATGGGAATTGAACTCAGGACCTCGGAGATTGCAGAGCAGCGCTCTATCAACTGAGCTAAATCCCAGCCTTTATATCCATAGTGGATGATAAATAACATATGTGTCTCCCATGCTTTATGTTGGTAATTATTCGGTGTTCTGACTAGGAAGTTGGAATGTGTCCATCTTCCTGATGGGTGCCATTGCTTTTTTTCCTTCTTTTCTTGCTCTCTTCTGTCCGTTTTTTCTTCTATTGCCATGGACAGTGTTTTGGGATTCATGACAGCAGAGGGAGGTCTGTATCTGGCTACTATGTTTGGAAACAGAAATCCAGTTCCACACCACCCTGCCCGGTCACCTCCCAGTGATCATAAGGGGTATGTAGGACAGTGTCTTCTTCATCACAGCAGAATTACAGTAACCAATGCAAGGAGGTGGCTAAAATGGAAAGCACCACTGAGCAGCATCTCAGTAATAAGGGATTCAGATAGTTGGCACCAATGGTTACAGAATCGAGTCACCTACAGTATAAGGAGAAAGAAGATGCTTGCATAGTCTAGCAGTATTTATTCATTGTAGAGGACAAAGCCAAAACCTACAGTGGTGGCCTGGCAGGCATCAAGTTCAGCAAGTGCACACAGTTAATGTCATTAGTAAGGAGCGTCCCCTGATGGATGCACTCAGGAAAGAACAGCCCGCTTCTGTGGCACTGATCCCTAAAAAGGAGCATCCTGAATTGCATAGTAATGAGATCTTAGACCCAAACTAAAGGACATTCTGAAGGTAAAAATAATTTTTCTGGAGATGGCTTAAGCCAGTCGTCCCAAGCGTATAGTACAATCATGCTTTGCCATAAAACCATCTTGCAAGTAAATAATTCAAAGATTTATATTTAGATAGATAGAATTATTCTATAGCTCTTGGCAGATATACAGGATTATGCATACGTCTTAAGTAAATTCATAATAATAATTTACTGCCTTTCCAGAGCCTTTCCAAAGCTCAAAATGCTATCAAGACTCCGGGATTTATATTTCACACAAGCTGAAAATCTGTAATATTCTCATATTTTCAGTCAAAAGCAATGATACTGAGGCATGCCAATAAAGCTTGCTGTAGGGTTTCTTTGCACAGAGAGAGATGCTAATAATGTTTGGAAATAATATTTGCTGTGTTTTAGAGCACAGGTTTTCCCTGTCAGAGAAGATGGGAAATTCTGCAAAGTCCTAGCAATGGCCATATCCAGGGCTGCAGAGTATGATTTGAAAGCGTTTCTGCAGCACTCTCTCTTGCTCCTGGCTCATGGCTCCACTTGGTGAATCTTGCCTTTCCTTGATGGAGGACCTTTGGCTCCATATTACCAGTTCCTCTTCTCTTTCCTAATGTTCCGGGGCTCTGCCTCTCAGGCTTTGCTATCAAATAAGTGTACTGCTGGTTCTAAAGTGGGTTTCTGTCCTGAAGTCCATTACGAAAAGGCATGCCTTGGTACGTTGCAGCCTCCCATGGCGGAGATCCATGTGTTCATGGCCCGGATGTGAACAAAACTGATCCATTTCAGAGTGAGTCCATCATTGCCGTATGAGTTTCCCATGAATGTTTGTAACAAATCACCAAAAATGTAGTGGTCTAAAACAGCACAGTTTTTTTATTATTTTATAGAGGTTGTGGTCAGAAGACTAAAACAAACTTCATTAAGCTAATATGTGCTGGCTGGGACTTAGTTCAGTTGATAGAGTGCTGCTCTGTAGTTTCTGAGGTCCCAAGTTTAATTACCGCACCATAAAAGTGGGAGAAAGACGTAGCAATCTCCAAAAAAATCAGCCATTGAAAACCTTATGAGGGTCACTATGAGTTGGACGCAGACACGACTTGACAGCACCTAACAAGAACAAGCTAAAATGTAGATAAGAGCATTATATTCCTTCTGCAGGCTCCAGGAAGATATTAATTTCCTTGTGTCTCTGGCTCTCAGAGCTGCCTGATTACCGGATCCTTGTTCCTAGTCAGCAATGACATCTCTGACCTCTGCTTCCCCAGGTCCATCTCCTCCTAACCCTCTGGCCTCTCTCTTTCCCTTATCAAGACTCTTGTAATTCCATTAGCCTGGCAAGATGATCAAAGATAATCACTCCATCCCAAGATGGCTTACTTAGATATTTCTCCAAATCCATTGGCTTTGTCAGATGTAATTTTTCAGGTACCAGGGATAAAGATAGGGATGATTTGGGAGAAATCGCCTGGCTGCTGCCCTCAACTTTCCATTATTCTGTAGTGAGAACAACGTAAGACAGAATTTCAAAGGTATGGAAAAGGACCCACCCTACTTGAACGGATTCCATTAGAAACCGGTTCTAAGAAGGCACTGCCATTTCTGGGATGAAAACCTAAGTGCAGTTGTCTTCGACTAGGTGACAGCCATCCTCACCTCATTTGTCAGCTCTACTTTTTCTAAGAAGGGTGTCCAAGACGAAGGAGCTTCAGCAGAATTCATTTTTGCCAGAGGTGGATAACATCTGGCTTCATAACAAAAACTAAAACATATAATACATTTGTTTTCCCTTATACAAATAGCAGAATTATGATTTTATTAAGTTATTTTCCTCAAGACGGAAAGGACAATACTGGTACTGTTTATAGTGTCAGATTAGCCATGAATGGGAAAATTTATATGTTGGACACCATCTACATATAATGAGAATACATTAGTTTATTTTTTCTCAAAATTGAAAAAAGAATGATTGTCTTTGTTGATTATTAAAATGGACAAGAAGGTCAAAGCAGTACCAATTCAAAACGAAATTCTATTTAATTTTGGAATTTCACTTGTCTTCACTTCTTGCACTTGAATTCCACTTGATAATTTCAATTCTCTTTGGGGAACACTGAAATTGAATTCTATAACCATCACGTCCTAATAGCAATTGGGAATAGAAACAGAAGTTAAGAGGCAAAATCTTTCTAGACTTTAAACTCACAGTCCCCTCCATTTCTTTACATTTCTTTTCAATTTTTGAAGCTTTGCAAGTATAATTGAGGCTGGTCCTCCCAAGGACCAGACATGTAACAAGTGAGTAAATTGTTATTCCAACACTCCATGGAAAACTGAGTTCTCATTTCTGCAAATACATTCCCAATTAGCCAAAAAGCAATTGCATTTGCAGATAACAACAAAAGCTATGTTTTTACTATCAGAGAAACACTTTAGTAATTAGTTCCCTTATTTCATTTGCCAGTCTGAATGATTACCTCCAAAACATTTTGAAATTTTGCCTTTCAATGAAACATTTCATAGATGTGCTTATTAAGTATTTTGAAAGAAATAATTTTGGGAAGGCTAAAAATAAATAGAAAATCACTGCACCATTTAATTGTTTTATTGGAATTGTAATTTCTTTTCTTTCTCTCGCTCTCTCTTTTTTTTTTTTTTTTTCAATACTGGGGGTTGAACCCAGGGCTCCACGCCTGCATGCTTTGTAAGTGCTGGACCACTGAGCTGCACCCCTAGCCCATTTTTTTTCTTTACTTTTTGGGACACAGTCTCACTAACTTATGCAGACTGCCTCTGGTCTCGAACTTGCGATCCTCCTGCCTCCACCTCCCAAAGTCGCTGGGATTATAGGCATGTGCCACGGAGCCCAGGTGCCTGGAATCATAATTTCTAAAGTTGTTAGGGACCACCAAGTTGAGGCTGCCAAGGCAGGCTTCCAACTCTGGTGAGCAGCCTCACCTGACACTTCCCAATCTAGGCAGGGAAACTTTGA
Organism: Pedetes capensis; assembly: GCA_007922755.1. Taxonomy (NCBI): domain Eukaryota; kingdom Metazoa; phylum Chordata; class Mammalia; order Rodentia; family Pedetidae; genus Pedetes; species Pedetes capensis. The sequence goes on from VMDO01036309.1 coordinate 15,008, forward strand.
CAACCTATCTCATTTCTGTTCAACTCTTTTTTATACAAAACTGACATCTCTTTTTCTTTCACTCCAGGATTAGCTCTATAGCGGTAGTATATGAGTCACATCCTATATGCAGAAAACTGTCTGACTTTTGATAAAGGAGCATATGCTATACCAACTACTTTATATTATGTTCAAGTATTTTCATTATCAAATACAGCTTCAAACCATCTTTAAAATTCTAGAAAATTTTGGAAATTATGTATCTTTGTCTCAATTTACTGCAGTTACTTTTTAATTGAG
>VMDO01036310.1:0-15278 GCA_007922755.1 Pedetes capensis
TTTCTTTCTTATTGTGTCTTTATCTGGTTTGGGTATCAAGGTAATGTTGGCCTTGAAGAATATGTTTAAAAATATTCCTTCCTCTTCATTCTTTGGAATTGCTTATGGAGAATTGGATTAGTACTTTGAATGTTTGGTAGAATTCAGCAGTGAAGGCATCTTTTCCTCATATTTTCTTTGATTGGAGGCTTTTTATACCAATTCAATCACATTACATGTGATTAGTCTCTTCATGCTTTCTGTTTCTTCATGATTTAGTCTTGGCACAGTGTGTGTGTCCAGGGATTTTTCCACTTCTTATATATTCAATTTTTTTGATATATCATTGTTTATAATAATGTGTGATGTTTCCGTGGTGTCAGTTGTAATGTTCCTCTTTTCATCTTTGATTCTTTTTATTTAACTCTTCTTCCTTTTCTTACTTTGTCTAAAGATGGGTCTTAATTAGCTAAAGGTGGGTATATTTTGTTTATCATTGTGAAGAACTTGTTCTTGGTTTCATTGATTTCTGTCATTATTTTGTCTCTAATTTATCTTTGCTCTGGTATTTATTGTTTATATTTACCTATTAATTTTGGGTTCAATTTGCTGTTGTTTCTCAGTTACTTGAGATATAGTTGTAGGTTGTTTATCTGAGATCTTTATACTTTCTTAATGTGGGCATTGACTTCTATAAACTTCCCTTTTATTATTTCTTTTGCTGTATCCCATAGGTTTTGGTATGTTATGTTTTCATTTTCAAGAAAATTTTAAATATCTTTCTTGATTTTCCTTGATCCATGGGTTGTGCAAATAGATGGTTTAATTTTCATATATTTGAACAGTTTCCAGAGTTTTTCTTGTTATTAATTTCTAGCTTTATTCACTTATGGTAGGGAAAGATACTCAATATGATTTCAATTTTTAAAACAATGTTAAGACTTGTTTTGTTGCTTATCAAATGATCATTTTGGAAAATATTACATATGTTGATGATAAAAAATATGTATTTGGCAGCTTTTTGATGAAAAGTTCTGTAGATGTCTGTTAGATCCATTTGGTCTAGGGTGGCAGTTAAATTTTGTTGATTATTGACTTTCTGTCTGGTTGATCTGTCCATTTCTGAAAATGAGATGTGAAATTCCCCAACTACTATTATATTGGTGTTTCTCTCTTTCTATCTTTTGGTCTATTAATATTTCATATATTTGGTTGTTCTAATATTGAGTGCAAATATATTTGGAATTACTATTTCCTCTTACTGAATTGACCCCTTTATGATAATATAATGATCTTCATTATCTTTTTTTAACTGCTTTTCATTTAAGTATATTTTACCTAATATTACTATGGCAACTATTGCTTTCTTTTGGCTTCCATTTGCATAGAATATTTTATTCCATCCTTTTACTTTCAGTCTATGTACATCCTTATAGATGAAGTGAGTTTCTTCTAGGCAACATATAATTTTTTTCATTCAATCTCTCTGTATATTAACACATTTTTATGCACCATCTTATTTATACGACATTAACAAATTCACTGATTATTGTATCTCAGAATTGATATCAGACTCATGCATATGCACATGTTATCACACTACATCTGAACTTTATCTCCTGCCAGTTACTTGCTTTTATGTTTAGTCTAGCAGAAACTACAGTGTTGTGAATATTACCTTATTGTGAGTTACTGCCCTATAAATAGGAATCTGTTCATGTTCAGGGTAATTATTGATTGGTAAAATCTTCCTACAGCCATTATGTAACTTGTTTTCTAAATTTGTTGTAGTTGTGTTTTGTCTTTATTTTTGATTTTTGCTTTTGCCTCTTATAGTTTTCCTTGTGATTTAAGTAAATTACCATAGTAGTATGTTTTGATTGATTACTTATTATTTTTGGTTTGCTTATTATAGATTCTTGCTTTGTGGATTCCATGAAATTTACAAAAACCATATTTCAATTTTAAACTGCTGTAAAATAGTAGCAACTTAACATGGTCAAAAAGTAAGGACAGAAACAAATGAACAGGAGAAATTGTACTTAGAAAAATAAACTACAGGTGTGCTCCTACATTTTGAGTTTTTGATATCTCAATTTATAACTTTCTATATTATCTTTCTTTTAACATATTAAAGTATTTACTGTTCTTTTTTTGTTTTGGTTTTTAGTCTTCATACCAAAGTTATGAATGGCTTATGCACTAAAATTACAGTATTAGAGGATGCCAAATTTGTTTGCATAATTACTGTTATCACTAAGTTTCATATCTTCTTGTGTTTTCTTCCCATTCATTAATGTCTCATTAATGTTGTTGAATAAACTTTAAACCCCTTTGGCATCCTCAAATCCTTCTTGAACATCAGAAACCTGGATATATGCTCTTTTAATACAGTCTCAAAATTCCTGTAAGCTGTCTTCATTTCTCTTCATTCTCTTTTCTCCTCCAATTTTAGTTTTTGAAATAACTTGTCTTTGAGCTCTCTCAGTCTTCATTCTTGTTGATCTATCCTGGTAATGATACTTTCTATCACTTTTTTTGGCACCATTTGGGGATTGAACACAGGATCTTAGATATGCAAGGTAAGTGATCTACCACTGATCATTTTCCAGTTTTTAATTTGAGACAGAGTTTTACTAAGTTTTGCTGGCCATCTCTGGCCTTGAACTTGTGATCCTCCTGCTTCAGCCACCAAATTTGCTGGGCTTACAGGTAAGTGCCATGGCACCTGGCTTTCCATCACATTTTAAGTTTTACTGAGTATATTTTTCACATCAAGAATTTCTTTCTGATTTATAAAAAATGTTTCCATTTCTGTATTTTTTTCCTGTGTTTTCTTCAAGTTTATTGAGTTTTTTTTTTTAAACAGGCATTTTAAATTCTCTGTCTGAGAGTTCTCCTATACTGTTTACTACATCATCAGTTCTGGTACCTCATTTTTTTCTTTTTCTTTTAAAGTTGTTTTGTTTTTAAGTGCCATCACATCAGGTCCAACTTATAGCCACCCTATGCACAATAGGATGAAACATTACCCAACATCTGTGCCATACATATGATCTTTTATGTCTGAGTTCATTGTTGTAGCTACTGTTTCTTCTCATTTTGAGTCATGCCACATCAGCATAAGAAGGTGCCAGGGGCTTAACGATATTTTCATCATTAAGATTGACTCTACTTTGAGGAAGCAACTCTTTTGTAGTCATCTTTTGAATGCCCTCCACCTTGAGGGCTAATTTCCTAACATTATATTTGGCAGTGCATCTTTGCTATTCATAGGATTTCCAATAGCTAATTGCTTCAGGTAGGCAGCTGGGATTTAGCTCAGTTGGTAGAGCACTATGCTGCAGTCTCTGAGGTCTCGAGTTCAATTCCCAGCACCACAAAAATGGGAGAAAGGCCTGGCAATCCACTCCCAAGGCAATCCCGAAACAGCCATTGAAAACCGTATGAGGGTCTCTATGAGTCGGACTCGTCTCGATGGCACCTAACAACAACAACAACTACCTGACTTTGCTTATGCCTGTCTTTCCAGAAACTCTAAGCAGGCTGCTTATTTTTCTGAACTTATAGCCATTTCCATTATTTCGGCACTAGATTGTGCCCAGTTCTGGATTTGTGAGGAGTCTGCTGTTACAGTAATAGAGTCCCATATCTGTTGGTGTATTGTTCAGAAAGAAATAAGAGCGTTCCAGGGGTCCACGTGGCCTGAGTGACTTGTCTACAGTCACCAACTTGTAGTCAGTCAGTGCAGGGTTCTGCCTGGATCTGGCATAGTCACCATGGATGGGCCAAGCCTAGGCTCTTTTGTCACACTTGTGACTACCAAGCCACTATATTATGTCACACTCTGAAGCCAGAACCCACAAAGACAGCTCAACACTGGCTTAGGACCAAGGCCTACACTTCTATAGGCTGAGGATTGCTGGGGTATACTCATGGCCCAAGACCATTACAGGTGGCCAGGCCACAGGTGATGTACATAGAATAAACATTTTGTAGATTAAGACTATGAGTCTTCACTAGTCATTAGACCTGTTCCAGGAGCTCTGCCCATAGGTTGGCCTTGGGATAGACACTGTTAGGCTTTTCCAGTGTTAGGATTCACCAGCCTAGCACGAATTTCCAGGGTAAAACTCATGCTTACTACCCTTTCCTGCCCCAGTGAATGGGATTTTGTATCATGCTATATTGCTTGAAGATGAGGTACTGTTGGTAAAGGTAGACCTTTGGCTAGCTTGGCTAATGCTAAGCTGGGTCATGCCTGAGTCTCATAACTGCAGGAATTTACACAGCCTCAGCAGTACACTGAGAACCATGGTGTAGAACCATGACACAGGCAAAACACAAGTTTGTCCCATGGAGCATAGATCTCTGCCTGCTGACAAGGAAGTTCTAGAACCCTGTCTGTGAGTACTGGCTTCAAGATAGTTGTGCTGACTGAGGGATGTGTCCTCAACCTCAGTCCTTTGTCTAACAATGTTAGTGCTAACCTGGACCACACTTGAGTATTGTAGCTGCTGGGCCCTGTACAGTCTCAGAAAAAGGGCAGATATTCTTTAAGTATACTCCTGTGATGGAACTGATATGACTGAAATTCAGATCTGTCCTGCAAACACACAGGTTTCTGCCTGATGCTGGAGCTAATTTAAAGGCTCTGGTCTATAGTATCCTACCCTGAACATGCCCAATCTCTTCTGACTTAAAGTCTCTGTGAACTCTGACCTGCTTATGGGGCTTCCAGTTTCTACTGGGTGCTTGGTCTCAATGCAGTGGGCTTGACACTGGGATCTGAGACAAAGCCCTTTGCTAGCTTCCCTGCTTTGCTCTCCAGTGGATGGAGTCTTGCTCCCTACTCTCTGCCACTGCAGGTTGGAAGAGGCATGGTAATAGAGACAGTCTCTTTGCTGCCTGGATTAACCCAGTTCCAGAGGCTCATTCCACAGGTATTTGCTGGAGGAAGGGGTCCTGGGGCTTTGCCCAGCACTGGGTTTCACTGCGGCTGGCCTGGTACTGGGTTTCAAGTATAAGGTCTGGATTTAATTCTCTCTCCCTTCCTCAAGCATGAGTCATTTCAGTGCTAAGCTACTTGTAGTTGGGGAAAGGGTAGCAAAGGCTATTTTTCTTTTCCTCCTTTCTTCAATGTGTATTTTGTTTTGTTATTCTAAATGTAGACTCTATACTCTCACCTGATTTCCTTAGCTTTCTTGCTGGTATAAGAGTGGCTGTTCAATTTGGTGTGTCCATGGAGAGAGATCTCAAAAGCATCTTATTCTCATCATGCTCTGCCCTACTGAGAAGTCTATGCCATGTCATTTTCAAACTCCCTTTAGGGTGATACCATGTTATTTCAAATAAATAAATAAGCCTAAGTGAAGGGAGTACCTATATTTTGTAGCTGGAAGGGACTGTGGAGATTGTATTCAGTTCCTAAAATTTGAACCTGAATCTTCTCCTTCTCCCTCCCAATTTAGCAGTTTTTCCCTAATTCTCCCTGCCTGCCTGCTTTTAAATTTCAAATAAAATGCAGTCTTTAGAGATAAAATCAAAATAGTTTTTAAATATTTCTTCTCTTTGCTATTCTTCTGAAGCATCTGTTAAGCAATTTTATCCACTCTCCTTTTTTTATTGTTAGCATATCAAGAATTTAGGTTTAAAGCAGTTAATTTCAGAACTCTTAACTCAACTGATAAGCTTTACAGGTAGGGACAATCTTTCCCCTCATGTAGAATTTTAGATTCTGGGTGGGAAATATTTCCTATAGTGATCTCTATTTTATGACTATAGGAAAATCTCAATTCCCAAACCATTCCATGTAGAAGATAAGTGGACACTCCTTGCATTGTAAGCAACATCTGGAAATCATTGTGAAGCTATTATTAGTTAATCACTTGAAGATCACTGGTAGGAAAAAGGGAGAACATTTTTTATTACCAAACTAACCATACTGTCCAAACCTATGGGAACAATGGATGAAATTCTTAATAATGAGGAACAGGTTGTACTCTTACTAAAGGGTTATGTAAGTATTCAATTAAGCATACTTATAAATAAGGAAGCAGGTTTCTTTTTTGTTCTCTCTCTCTCTGTCACTTTCTCTGTCTCTCTCTCTGCTTTGTTTTTTGTATCAAGGTCAATTTATCAAAAAGAAAATATAAATAATTCAAGGTACAATATACTTACTATATAACTATTTTTAAAATTTTATAGTGTGTGCACAGTAAACATGCTATTTGTGTTAAGGTTGAATTTGAATAGCAGGAGAACAACATTTGGAAATTCATTTGATGTTGGTAAGCATTAAGACAAAAATATTTTGCTGCTTTCGATTATGAATTATATTGAATAACTGAGTGTGTTTCTCCACATTCTATTTTTATTGTCTATTGATTTAATCCATGTTTATAGGTAATGAGACACTGTCAGACCCAGTATGATTGCTGAAGTTTTGAAATTTTGCCAGTGGCTCATAAATAATAACCATCAATCTTATGAATGCTTTCATTCTTTTACACTGAATATTGTGTCAAATTTTAGAACTTAAGAGTTTCAATTGTATAATCTAAGTAAGTCAAAGCAAAAATAATCAGACACAACGTACTGGTTTGTTTCATAAATATAAATATGTCTGTCCCTGTGTAAGTGAGAGTTTCTAGGTTCATTAGAATTATTTCTACATAAATCATAAGACATAGAAGTAGGTAAATATGATAAGTGGAAAATTTAACAAAATAGAAAATAAAGCTTTTGATTTATAAGTAGTTTATTTTGTAAAACAAAGAAATCTTCAACACCTGAATCTTTTGATATTGTGATCATTTTGAAACACTTACATAGGAATGGATTTCCACTTGATTCTACATATTTTAAACTAGAAATATTTTAGTACAATAGTTTCTATGGGAAAGAATAGGGTTTTGTTTTGCTTTGTTTTGTTTATTTGCTGTTTTTACATGCTTAACATGTTGTTATATATTTATAATATGCCAGAACTCATATGTTCACAAGAAAATGGAAAATTAACCCTTTAAAACTCAGTCAAGTATTTATTAGACTAAATGATAGGAATAGAATGTTTAGCATAATAATCATGTTTATAATCTTCAAATGCTATTTTGCATCTTTTTTTTTTCAGTACTGGGGCTTGAATTCAGGGCCTAACACTTACACGTTTTGCAAGTGCTATACCACTGAGCTACACCCCCAGCCCATTTTTTTTTTTTTTAACTTTTGAGACAGGGTCTCACTAAATTATGTAGACTGCCTCTGGTCTCAAACTTGTGAGCCTCCTGCGTCGGCCTCCTGAGTCACTGGGATTACAGGTGTGTGCCACCACGCCTGGCTTTACTTTACACCTTAATAATTGCACAAAAGCTACTTTATTGTAGCTGTCATATTATTTAATGTTACTAAGAGTACATTTGCTGAACAGATGTAAGTTGTTGCTAAATAATAATTCAGAAAGGCAACACATGGAGGGATAAAGATTCCTCTATATACTGTTTTTGGTGCTGACTAAAAGCATATATGCATTATCTATATGTATACAAAGATGCAGGTATTTGTGTATGCGTGGGGTTGTGTGTGTGTGTTTGCATCTCTTACCTCAGCCAGTGCAGATCAAAATGACAAATGTGTATTTCCTCCCATTCAATCATCAAGTTTTTCTCTAGCTGTGTGTGTGTTTTCCTTTTGATCTGTTTTTGAACTAATTTTGTCTTATTCTAATATTATTTGGATAAGTGAACAAAAGCTAATATCCCCTGATTTGCCACCCTCTTCAAGCACCGCCCTTAAGTGAAATCTCTCTTAAATATGGTAGTGCTATGTCTCAACTGAAATTTTCCTGTCTTCCTTCAAATATTTTAATAATAATTAAAATAGTAGAACATGAAGTGTCTAATTTCATCATTATATTGTTAGTTCATTATATACCCTGCTTCTCCTGGCTATTTCTCTGAAAACTCATGATATTTTCACACTCATGTATAATAATTCTACTCCCCATTCAACAAGGTGGAATCCAACTCTTTATCTCTAGGTGGGGCTTGAGTTTCTGTCTTTTATTCTTAATATCCTATAAATATACTCAGCTGGATGCTACAAACAGTTGGAACTCAAGTCTTCATCACTTGCCTATGTCCCTTTCCCTTCTAGCTCTGTTCTTCCTCTTATTATTTCTAAATCAATAGAGGACCATTTATCACTCATTTGCCAAAGTAGCAATATTAGGTTTTTATTCCTTATTTTTTTCTGTCTTTCATTATCAATATACTATCAATTATTTAATGTCTTTTAACTCTATAATTAAACAAACTTCCTAAAAGACATCTATTTTTTTTCCATTCCCATTCACTAACATTGAGCTAAGTACTAAAATAACTTCATATCTCTCCTTAAGTATGGTTTCTATTTCTACATTGTGGTCAGAATATTTTAAAGGCACAAATCTGATCACTGACCTTAAAATATTTGCTTATTTATTTTGCCTATCTAAATAATGCATTCCAGATTTATTAATAAAAAATTGTTCTGAGTGTTCTTGACCTTGAGTTAGCAATTTAAATATGTGATTCTTAAAATTTCCTGTAATTAGTCTCTTACTATGGACATTACCACTCCTTGACTTAGTATAAAGGCTGCTTAAATTCAGCTGCCATGGAGTTTGAAGTTGATCATCCAGGTATTTAAACTCAGTGAGTTTTGGGTATATATTTCAGAAAAAAATTTTTGCAGCTAAAACAAGACCATGTAGAATGTGTGTGTGTGTGTGTGTGTGTGTGTGTGTGTGTGTGTGTGTGCTCACTTGTAATGTGAACAAATAAAATTTTCTTTGAGATCTTTAACTTTAAATTATGATTTATATATTTTTATAAAAAATGTTGAAAATGCTTTTGCTAAGTAGATATAGTAAATGTGTATAGAGGTAAGTACAGATATAAAAATGTTTATGAATCTACTTTTAGTAAGTAAATTTGTAACCAATAAATACAGTTGTACTGAATAACTAATATCTGTATTAATAGTCAAGCAATATGTAATTATATGAGTCTGTTTTAATGGCAAAGAAGTAGACTTAACATTTTATGAGGCTATGAGAAGCTTGTGTTTAGAGAGAGAAATTCCACCTGAGGTGGTCAACGAACAAACATTTCACTGGAAATACAGCATTTGAGCCAGTCTTTGGAATTTAAGTGGGTATTGGACAGATACCTATGGGTAAAAGTCTTTTTGCATTTTTAAGAAAGCAGAAAGAAAACCAAAACAATCCACTGAAAAACAAAAAAGAGAACGAGTCAGATTGGTGAAGAGTTTAAAAATAGTGTCAACCTATAATCCCAGTACTCACAACGCTGAGGCAGGAGGGTTGTGAGTTTGAGCCCTGAGGCAGCCTGTGTAACTCAGTGAGACCTTGTCCAAAAAAAAATGTGTCAGAAAGCAAAAGTGAGGAAAAGTGACGAGAGCTTTGACTTTGATAGGTACATACTCTTTACCTTGCTACTGAGAAAACATCAAAACAACTGCCTACCATCTTCCATTCTCCTGGATATTGTGTCAACATATCAGGAAACAGTCTCTAAACATTCATTGATTTCATTTCTTCCACTAAAATATTTACCCCATCTCTGTCCATCAATTCAAGCTATACTACGAGCCACGTATTCCTTTAACATTATGTAAACACTCCTTGCCAATGGCAGCCACTGTGCTGGATAAGGACAAAATACATTAAAACAGAGTTAAGTGCCATGCCGAGGCCTTAGAATCCAGTACGTTCTCAAAAATATCTGGAAGGATGATGATGAGAAACTTCCATTCCCAAGGGACCAGTTTCATAGGGACAAAGGTATATGTATAAAATTTCTATGTAAGCTGACGTTATTGTCTTAAAACATACATGCCCTGTAACATCTTGTTGCCCACATTCAGATGTAATACCCATAGCATTGAAACTCTTTTATAAAACAGATTTTTTTTCCAGAAAAAAGCTGGTCAAGCTGGACAAACCAAACCTATGCTTTATCCTTTTCTGTGAGGCATAGAATATGGTTGTTGTTATTGTTATTAGGTGGTGTTGAGTCAGTGTCCTACTCATTGCCACCCTATGTATAACAGGTGAAAAAGTATTGTTAGTGCTTCTCTGCTATTCAAAGGGTTTTCAGTGGCTGAATATGATTATTTATCTTTATATCCCCTAAGAATTTAAGAAAAGACTGCATATACAATTATACTCCATAATATGCTGCACTACAATGTCAAGAAATGGTGAAAAGTATAGACTGCTCATGCAGAGAAAACCATGAGATTTAACTAACACAACCAGCGTTAACCTTGTGATATCAATTTTAGTAAAATGGTAGACACCTTTATTAGACCAAAAGAGGTATCAATTCACTTATAGTCAGACCCATGAATTCCTACAAGTCACTATATTGTACAGCACATCACAATAAATTCCAAAGCAATTATATAGAAAATGGTGTTGGGGCAAAACAATAAAAAACTTTGTCAATGATACATTAAGATAAAAGAAAAGAGAAGAAATTTAAAAGCCTCATAGGAATGTAACAAAACTGTAGAATACTTTTAAACCTACTTGGCAATTCAAAAATGGAATGTATAAATACACAAATAAATTTATGATATATAACTAGTTAAGAAATACATAATGTATACCATGTACTCCAGTAAATAACGCACTTTACTTAGAAAAAGATTTGGAGTTTGCTTGTAGAAGTGTGCTTCAGAAGGGTTGTAGCACTGAAGCAGTGAGTGGAACATTATATAAAAATAGATATAACATGTCATAACCCATATGATGTATTGAAGTATCCATGGAATGTGAGAGGTGTGTATATGTGTATTTCACATATTGTTCTGTGACTACTTTCCCTAGGTTTTCTGCATTCACTTAATGTTTATTATGGAGAACACCATGCATGAACAAAGTTTAAAAAATGGTAAAAAAAAAAAAAGTCTTTACTGTGAGATGAAATATTTAAATAATTTCCTTCTGGCACTTCGTATTCCTTTTTCTCCTTTGTCCTGCCCTCTTCCTTCTTCCTTCTTCTTCCTCCTCCTCCTCCTCCTCCTTCTCCTCTGCTGCTGCTGCTGCTGCTTCATCATCACCATCGTCATCATCATCATCATCATCATCATTATTTGAAACAGTTTTGATTTTCCAAACAAGCATTATAGCAGAACTACAGATGGTGAGAAAGAATGGTGATTTAGGTTGTAGAAGGAAGAAATGAGAATTAGGGTTGTGAAGATGTCAAGAGAATGAGAAAGCTGATATTTATAACTAGCTGAGACCAAGTTTAAAATGATATGATTGATAAGGTCTTAAAATATCCAGAAAACATCGTGTTCTGTCAAAAAACAAATCTCAAACTGTAAAAGCTAAGCTCTTGTGACTTCATGTAAAAGACTGTGTGCACAGATGCTGTGCCAAAGTTCTTTCCAGAGGCCCTATGATCCTCTTCTAACGGAAACTCTCCTGTAACTACAAAAATGATTCCTACAACAGAAAAAAATACCTACATGAGAAATAAACTATTTTTCAAAACTTCCTTCTAATTCTCTTTATGAGAATGCTGCTTTTTTTTCTTTCTAATTCTGTGTCAAAGTTGGTAAACGTTGACATGTTTAGAATATCTTATTTATCGAGAAAAGCTACATTCAATTTTTTTCTGAGTCTGCTTTCAGATCTGTTTGGGCAGGAAAATAATGTGTTATTCCTCCCACATTTAGTGATTTGCTAATCTCTATTTTAACAAGGAAAAAATATTTAATTTAAGTTGGTGAGATGTAGATGGAATTGTAGGCATTGTGTTTTGAAAAAATATCAAGAATCACCAAACTTTCTTTAGTAAAGACATTGATGTAATAAAACTTCGGTTCTAAGCAAGGCCAAATGGAAGAATTTTTTTAGCTTCGCATAAGAACATATTTTTCTGGAACTAAGAATCACAGCAAAGAGAAATACTGACATTGACAAACATTATTTGACATACTCCACTGAGTCATTTCTCAAGTACATATTTTGAGTTTTAAAGAAAACAAGGAAAAAATTGATCTGTCTTAAGGTAATGGGGTCATTGCTTTTCTTGCTAAAAATATCTTAACAAATGCTGCTCAGAACACAATATATGTATTCTGGGAGAGAAGTAATATTTTTGTGCAGAAAAATTATAATCACTGGCAGATTTAATTCAAGAAAATTAAAAGAGACACAGAGATAAAATAAATTTTATTTCTTTTTCTACCAAGGGACTCCTAAACATGCATTCTCATCCACAGATCTCACCCAATGCAGCATGACATTTCTGTTGTGTATAAACTCCAGCACTGCATTTTTGGTGCCTTCAATGATCAGCTAGAGAAATTCTCTAACCTAGTCCAATTTGCTTATGAGATTTTTTTCCAAGAAATCTAGTAAAATTCTCCTCTAGTTTAGGTTCTAACGCATCACTAAAAAGCCCTCATTCATTTATCCATGAAGGGGTGGATCTTGTTCCTTTCATTGCAATAATCATATATTTATTCTCTTTTTTAGTTTGTTTTTATTTGAATATTTAAATGACAAGATTTTTTTAGGAATCGTGTGGAAAACAGGCACACATACACAGGCATATAAATTTTTAAATTCTATCACTAGAAAATATAAAAAGGAGATCATAAAGTACACTAACTATTATGTATAGTTTTACAAAGGCAAGATTCTGCTCTTATAAAGTTTAGCAAAGCTTTAGGCGACAGATTTAAATATCCAAATCCTCTGGCAATATAATTCAACGGCCACTACAGTTATTAGAAGAGAATTAGGGCATATACTTATCAGATTATGTTAAATACTTTTATACTGATGGTCTTTTTTTCAGCAAAAGCTTAATTTCAGATTATCATGAATTGCACATGGAGTCTATCTGATGGAGTATTAAAATAATGACAATAAAAAATATACAGAGAAATATTTCTTATAAATTGAAAGACATCATCAGTGATAGTCATCCTTTGCAACTGAAATATGTTTTTGCTGAGACTTTAAGTTTGTTTTCACTGTTTCTTTAAAACCTCATGCTATTTTACAGAAAAAGTCTAAATTCTCATGGCTGTGAAACTGCTGTTAATTTGTATGACATTAGCTTCAAATGATCTTTTCAATGCAAAAGAAAAATTGAGGTTTATTATTAATCACTCTGTAACAAAAATGAATTCATCCTAGATATCAGGGCTAGACCATAAAAATGCTATAATTGTACATATTTCAAATCTTAGAAATGTTGTATAGCACTCAATTTCAAGTCACACATAATAAAAGTTAGGAAATGAAATTATGTAAATAACTACTGATCATTTACTCAATGTGATTGTTTCTTGTCCTCAAATAGTTAAGATGTAGTATACTTTACATAATAACCTTCTTTTGAAACTATCATCCCTAATACTTTATTCGAATAGGAAGAGTTAAATCAGGTTATATTAATATCTACCTCATATTTATACTGGTTTTCTGATAGATTGAGATTTATTCTGTGGTGTACTAAGCATTTTTATGAACTCCCAAATAGGAATGAAAAAGCTGGAGTTATTTGAGGCTGGAAAAATGTTTGAGTGGAGTAGAACCTGAAATATAATCTGCAAACCACGATTCTTCTTCATTTTATGTATATTTCAAGGGAAATTTAATTCAGATGGTTCTGATTAATGTACACTTAGCTCATCAAACTTGTTGTGCAAGACTTATTTGATTTCCAGGAAGCCTTTTTATTGCAAGACATTTCCCTCTGTACAAGGAAGTCTAGTTTTTCCTGCATTAGATGTTATGCAAACTGCAAATACTCCTAGTGCTTTTTAAAAATATATCTTAGTACATATTTTCACTTGATAAAAAAATTTAAATCAAACTCTATTCCCATCTTCTTGTAAAACAGTAAATAAGTGATATACTGGAAGTGACTTAATCAAACTCCCCAAATTAGAAAAATAATTTGTGAATTTACATTACACCAAACCATACAATCTCTGACTGCAAAATGGTTAACATATGTTAGAAGCAATACTGGAAAGAAATTAAACCAAAAGTCATGGGATCTGGTTTCTAACCTCGTTCTGCACACATTTTCTAGGTGACTTTTGAAGAATCACATTGTTTTCTCTTTTACCTTTTTATCTGTGAAGAAACTGGATAAAGTGGTTTTCCCAGAAACAATTTTTAAAGGTATGTCTAATTTGTCAAGGCAATATGTATTTTATTAATAGTATTACATATTTATACATATAATATATCCAAAATACTCAATTTTACCTCGAGTAATTATATTAATTCACTTAAATAAGATTATAAAAATATATATTGGTAAAATTCAAGTAACAAAATATTCTCTTTATTTTTCCTGTTACTTATATGAAAAAGAGGCAAAAAATCATGACAGAAACTGAGTTATGGACTGATAGTTTTTTGAAATTAGATTTTGGTGTTTATACATAATTGTCTATAGCTACCACAACAGTCCTAACAACAACAGCAGAAGCTCTGTGGCATCTGATCAGGTCAGATCTTGGTAGCTAAGCAGGGTCAAGCCTGGTTAGTACTTGAATGGGAGACCATCAAGGAACCCAGGTGCTGTAGGCTTGGGAGACGACCCGGCAACCCACTCCCCAAAATGAATCCACTACTGAAAACCCTATGAACAGCAGAGAAGCACTGACAATAGCGTTTCGCCTACTGTATGTAGGGTGGCTTTAAGTCAGATACTGACTTGACGGCACCTAACAACAACAACAACAACAACAACAACAACAACAACAACAGCAACCACATCAGTAGTGTTTGCATTCAATTAATATAATAATGATAAGCCCAAGACACTGATAATTTTGAGATTTTCTTATTAGTCATCATAGATCATGCTCTTCATAATCCCCATATCTCAGTGACTTAAACACTTATAGGTTGTGTTTTGCTCACATTACAAGCCTTTGTGGGTTGTCTTAGAGCTAGGTTCCAAGCTGATGGTTATTTCATCTAAGATTTATAACATAAATATTGCATCAATGGGGAAGGCACAGCAAATAATTAACTGGTTCTCAAATTTTTATAGAACAGTGACACATAAATTCTCAAATATTAGTGATCAATGCAAGTTATCTCATTGCATATACACTTCAAAAGGATGAGGAAGCACAAGTATGTCATGTGTCCAGGAAGTAATTAGTGGGTTGATTATCACAGTTACAAAAACACAATTTCATAATATTTAGTGTAGCAGGATAAGAGAAGAAAGTTGATGAAACAA
>VMDO01036311.1:0-15431 GCA_007922755.1 Pedetes capensis
CAGCAAAGACACACCACCACCTCCTCTAATGAGCTGCAAAGGCCTCTTGCAAATAGAGCGTGGGGGGAAGGGTGTCTGCATGGAAGGAATCACTGGCTGCAAGGACCCAGATGTATCAGGTTAGATTTGCGAGAGATGGAAGCGAAACGGTATCCACAATTATGAATAACGTGCATAAGTGATGTGCTTGAAACCCAAGTACAATATGGATTTTCGTATCCAATGGGAAGTTCAGTTTCTTAGCTCTTCCTGGTTGTCTCTAGGAAAGGAATTTTCCACATGGAAACTTTTTTCCAGGAAGGACTGAGAGAGGCGACTCGGCAGTTATGGGTAGTCAAAGCCCACAATCCACTAAAGACAGAGAACTCCAATGTATCGGTGCCGGGGGTGACATTTTCTCTTACCAGGAGGGCAGGGTCATCCCCCTAACCTGGTCACCCTAAGCAACTCCTCTTCAGCCAGGAAGTCTCCAGGTATGGAAAGAGGGACGGATGGCGAGTGGTACGCCACGTCTCCCACCTCCGCCCTCCTCAGCAGCCAGCTCAGGGTCGAATCCTCCATGAGTCTTTGTGGCTAAAGGCATTGGGAGCAAGATACTGGCTCCAGCTGCCTGAATTGCTTTAATGTATTCACATTCCTTTTCTACAGCCTACCCGCCGGAAAGGGAGAAGGACCCAGCAACCCACTCCCAAGAAGCAATCAGCCATTGAGAGCCCTGTGAATAGCAGAGAGACACTGATATGTTTCACCTGTTGTACACAGGGTCGCTAGGAGTCGGACACTGACTCCACAGCATCTAACAACAACCACCCAACACTGGGTGCCATCTAGTCTCCCAGGGGAGAATGCTTGAACTCAACTCCAGCTGTGTACCAGACGAAGCCAGCTCCAGATCTGGCCCTCCCGCCTGTTCCACCATTGATCAGGTTGTATGTGGCCTTCTCACTCTGCACAAAGTCAAGTGAGAAAATGAGAGAAAATCCATCGGCCTCCCTGCGCTGAGTTTTCTGGGCCTTCAGAGGAGGTCGGCTGTGGCGAGGCTGGGGAAGTTCTGGGTTGGAGCTTTGCTTATGAATCTGACAAAGCGTTGGTGGCAGGATTCTCTGTTCCCCTCCAGTCCCAAAGGCAGGCACAGAAAGAAGCCCTGTGTTTCTTTTCCTGCCTTATGCTTGCATGAGCCCAGTCTTGCGTTGCTTTTCCTAGCGCTCTGAATGTGATCCCGCATCTGCTGCCCTTGCTTTTAGAGCTCTCCGTGCCAATGGCTGTAATATTTAATTTTATGTAACATGATCATTCTGTAGAGTCCCGTGTAATTCCTCAGAGCGGGGTGTCTTGTGTGCCAATCCATTTTCTAGAGTCTGCTAGATCAGATTTTGTTATCGTTTTTGTTAGGCCTATTTTATTTAAAACTTGAGTCTGGTTTGCTTAGGGTAAATACGGTCTGCTTGCGCGCCGGTTCAATATGTTCTGTTTGGCAGCGTTGTACATTACAAAGAGGGAAAAAAAAGGTAAGGGTCTTTGTGGCACACCAAGACAAGGATGGTCTGCATGTGGGGTTCTGTTGCTGAAAGTCATCCCAATCAGATAGCCAATTATCCCTAATGATGAAAGAATAGTAATTTCAAAAGGGGCTGGGATTTAGCTCAGTTGGTAGAGCGCTGCGCTGCAGTCTCTGAAGTCCCAAGTTCAATTCCCAGCACCACAAAAATGGGAGAAGGGCCTGGTAATCCACTCCCAAGGCAATCCTGAAACAGTCAGCCATTGAAAACCCTATGAGGGTCGCTATGAGTCGGATACCGACTCGACGGCACCTAACAACAACAACAGCAATTTCGAAAGTAACATACTATTGTTAAGAATCTGTGTGTACCCGGCGGCTTGGGAGGCAGAGGTGGGAGGATCGTGAGTTTGAGACCAGAGGCAGTCTGCGTAACTTAGCGAGACCCTGTCCCAAAAGTGAAAAAATGGACTGGGGATGCAGCTCAGTGGTCCAGCACTTGCAGAGCATGTAAGCGGGAGGCCCTGGGCTCAACCTCCAGTACCAAAAAAAAAAAAAAAAAAAAAAAATCTGTGCGTGCGTGGGTGCGTGCGTGCGTGTGTGTGTGTGTGTGTGTGCTCACTCAAAATAAGGGTCCATAAATTGCTACTAATGTGCAGTGGTCTGCATTTCTTGGCATCATCCAGCTCCCCTGGAGGCGTTTTCATAGTTTGGAACTTGGTAGCCCAGCAAATCTGAGCTTCTCATTGTTACATTAAAACAATTTGCATAGTAGCTCCATGGTGACCTCAAATGAAAGGTTTGTGGAGGACTCCAGCAGTAATGCGAACCAGGCTGGGGCAGAAGGAAGGTTCTCCGGCTGCCAAAGGCAACATCCGTGGAGTGCATTTTCCTGTTTTCCTGCCCGGTTTATAGAGATGCTTAGGGGCTTAGGGGAGTCATCAGGAACGCTCTAAAACTGCACTTGAACTGTGTGTGTGCGCGCCTGTGCGCTGGAGTGTTTTCACAGGGAGAGAATCAAAATCTTCCACAGCTCCTGCAGAAGCCGCATGGGTCTCCCTGAAGAGAACGGCTCAGAGCACTTACCTGAAGAAGCCTCTGTCGGGGGGAAGAGATTCCTCATGTAGGAGGCAGGAGCCTCTCACAGCAGAAATAATAATGACTTACAGAGGGACAGCCGATACCAGGTAGAAAGTGTGATACCTACAAGGCAGGGCACAGGCCTGACATGTTCTGCTGTCACTGGCTTCCAATGTAACCTTGGACAAGAAACTTCTCCTTTCGGAGCCTCAGTTTCTCAGTCCGTAAGTGAGAAGTAAAGAAGGCAGGCCGTGTGGCAGAGACCACTCCTTGCTCTTTGGTATCCATTGCCCTTTCTTTATTGCTAACAGAACACAGGCACACCCAGTTCTAGCTGAGCATGTGGCTCCTGCCTTGTTGTTGTCGTTAGGTGCCGTCGAGTCGGTATCCGACTCACAGCGACCCTCTGTACAACAGGGGAAACACTATTGTCAGTGCTTCTCTGCTGTTCATAGGGTTTTCAATGGCAGATTGATTTTTGGGAGGGGGTTGCCAGGTCCTTCTCTCAAGCCTTCAGCTTCTGGTGTTCCCAGGTAGTCTCCCATCCAGGTACTAACCAGGCCAGACCCTGCTTAGCTTCTGAGATCTGACGGGATCGGATGCCACAGGGCTATGGCTGCAGGAGGCTCCTGCCTAGGCACTCCATTTCCCAGCTTCCTTTGCAGGCAAGGGTGGCTATGAGACCTCACTTCGGTCCACAGAGTTCAAGAAAGGGTATCCAGATCCACTGTCCTCTCCTGCCTTCCTCAAGGCTCTGAGGCCCACAGGACAGGGTGCAGCGGCTGCAGCCAGGCCACAGAGGATTTTTGTGGCACACCAAGACAAGGAATGGTTTGCACATGCAGTTCTGTGGCTGAAAGTCACCCCACTCAGATAGCCAATTATCCCTGATGATTAAAGATGAGAGACAACACCGAGGGGAGAGGCAGACAGAGCGGGCAGACAGGAGTTGTGGTCTGGGACAATCTGGGAGTGGAGCACCCCACAGGACTCGGACCACCCACTCCCTCGGCACTAAGAGAAAAATCTACTTTCTTGGTTGGGAGTTGGGGGATTCATTTGCTTGAACAGTCAGGCCACATCTACACTAGCACCGTCTGGGTGAGGTCAGGGTCGTGGCTGATCCTTCCTTCCATCCAGAATGACATAGGCACGTGACAGACACTCAGCGAACTGAAAGACTAACTGCACAAACGCACAGCTGAGTGTTTTTAGGCAGGACTGTGAAGGACTTTGTGGGTATGAGTCACGAGTGGCCGGCTCGTGTCTAAGAATTCTCCCGGTTCTAAGACTCTCTCCTCTTCTTCCTCAGAACTGAGGGTCGCTTGGGAACACAGTGGTGACCGACACCGTCTCAGCCCTGTGTCTTCCAAAGAAAGGATGGCGCGTGGGGAGGTCTTAGAGGAAACAAAGAGAGGGAACCCCCCCCCCCACCTCGCCTCCTCCTGTCCCTGCAGTTACTCATTCATTCGCTCCACAAACATGTGCCTACTCCACGCCTGGCCGCCGCAGATGCGGAGATGAATAACCAGTCCTCACGTCACCCCTCGCAAGCCAGCGAGAGACGCAGCGCAACAGGAAGTAAAGGCGCTCTGGGGCTGAGTGGAAGCTAAGACAGCCTGAAAGGAGGTGACATGGAACGCTGGATCCTCTAGAATCCCCCGAGCTGCTTTCTAGCGAAAAACCATCCACACAGCCTCACCAACTGTGACGACTCGGTTTGTGTGGGGACCCTCACCTGTCAGAACCAATTCTTTTTTTTTTCTTTTTTCTTTTCTTCTTCTTTGTGTGTGTGTGTGTGTGTGTGTGTATGTGTGTGTGTGGTCCTGGGGTTTGAACCCAGGGCCTCGCGCCTGCATGCTTTGCAAGTGCTAGACCACTGAGCTGTATCCCCAGCCCATTTTATTTTTCCTACTATTTTGAGACAGGGTCTCGCTAAATTACGCAGACTGCCTCTGGTCTCGAACTTGCGATGCTCCTGCCTCCGCCTCCCGAGTGTCAGAACCAATTCTCAGGTTGTCGTTGCGTCCTCAGCCTGTGTGACTTTCCCAGTCTGCAGAGCAGCTGAGGCCTCTGGGTGGCGAGCCAGTGAGAGGCAGCGGCTCCAGCCTGGCTGTCAAGGAGCCCCCTGCACCCCCGTGAGGCCTCCCCTGGCTGCCCCTTCATCCATCTGCTTCTTTGGTCACAAAGCGTGAGCAAGGCAACTCTGTCAGTTTCTTCATTTGTAAAATGGTGGGGCGCCTTAGCCTGGGGCTGGAACCCCACAGCCCCACAGGTGGTGAGTGTGATAGAGACACAGCCACTCCGGGAGCGTTTCAGGGAACGAACTCAAATTTTATTTAGCGGCTCAGCCTTATATGCAGTTGCTTACGTATTCTCTATGGGGCCCTAGTAGGCATTCTCTACTGGCCTCTAGTGGGCATTGTCCAGTGCCCCGTCCACCTATGGGGAGGGACGCAGTGGCAGGAAACCCTCTGAGGCCATGCCCAGAAGACCCCTGGGGAGCGCCATCTTGTCTTCTGACCTCTAGGCCAAGATGGGCGTGCCTCATCAGCCTTCTTTTAGTCCCTGGCAGGCCTCAGGACTCAAGGTGAGCCAGATGGGCTCAAACCCAGGGTCTCTCAGGGTCGCAGTCAAAATGGGGAAACATTTTTCTAATGTTTGGCCTGGGAAAACGCCTCCCCCGCAAGTGTGGCACTTTGACACCATGAGCTAGAGAAGCAGTGTGATACCAAGGTCTCTCTAGGACCTTTCCGGGCCCGGTGTCCCCATCATCTGTGGTCCTCCTGCTCTCCCCAAAGGCACAGATGGCTATTTCTGAAGTTCCTTTATCCGACCCAGGAAACTCCTTCCAGAAGAAATGTGTTGCTGTAAACCCCTCCCTAGGCACCCTACCAAGTAGCCAAAGGAAGAGGCTGCAAGACCTCTCCTCACCCAGACAGACCTTCATCTGTTCCAAGGGCAGCCCCAGAGATGACCTGGGAGACTGACCTGCACAAGGACCCACTTTGTCCTCTATGCAGTTCTACCCCTCACCTCCCTGGAGCTCTAAGGAATGGTGTCACCAGCTGTCATTTGTGTGTAGCCCATTCATTTCCCCTAAAAGCCATTGACTCCGTGCTGGACGCAGTGGCACACGCTTGTGTTCCCAAGTGACTTGGGAGGCAGTGGCAAGAGGTGGCAGGTGTGAGCCCAAAGGCAGCCTGTGCAATTTAGCGTGACTCTTGTGTCAAAATAAAAAATACAAAAGGGGCTGGGGGTGCAGCTCCATGGAAGAGTGCTTGCAAAGTATGCTTGAGGCTGTGGACTCGACCCCCAGTCCTGCAGAAAGCAGCAACAAAAATTTACTCCCTCTCTTAGCACACCCAGTGTGCGGGGCTGGGATTTAGCTCAGTTGGTAGAGTGGTACTCTGCAGTCTCTGAGGTCCCGAGTTCTATTCCCAGTACGGCAAAAATGGGAAAAGGACGTGGCAATCCACTCCCAAGGCAATCTCAAAACAATCAGCCATTGAAAACCCTATGAGGGTCGCTATGAGTCGGACACGACTGGGTGGCACCTAACAACAACAACCTAGCTGTCCAGCTCCGCTCCTTCCCTCACCCTTACACGGAGGTTCTGAAGCTCGCTGGGTTATTGGGTAATCTTTCTCCTGTGATTCCCAGCGCATCAATAAATTCATAGGCCTTTCCTCTATTACCTGTCTAATGTCATTTACGAGGCCAACTGGAACCTTCCGTGTCTGTGCTATGCTATCTCACCACACCATTGTGAGCTGCGAGCCAAGGTCCCCATGGCCTCAGTAGCCATGAAGCTGACTTGGTAGCGTGAAAAATATTTCGCTAGCCACTTTTCACAATAGCAAGGATGTGGAATCAACCAAAGTGCCCAAAGTGGACCTGGCAATCCACTTCCAAGGCAATCCCGAAACAGTCAGCCATTGAAAACCCTATGACGGTCGCTATGAGTAGGATACCGACTTGATTGGACCTAACAACAACAACAACAACAATTCACTGAGCACTGAGCACAGAAGAATGGATTAAAAAACTATAGTACATGTACACAATGGAATACTATGCAGCAATAAAAATAGTGAAATAATGCCATTTGCAGCAAAATGGATAGAATTAGAGGAAATTATTTGAAGTGAACGAACACAAGCTCAGAAAGAGAAATACCACATATTCTCATTCATATGGGGGAGCTGAATCAAAATTATAAGAAGGAAAATATCCTATGCAGAGGTCAGAACATAATTTTTAAAAAATCTAAGAATGATATTATTATAGATGGACTAGAAAATTCATGTAATAGTATTGACAATGTAAAAAGAAAGTTCACTACAGAAAAAGTTTCTCTCTTATACAGAATTGGAACCCAAGGATATATAGAAGAATATTACCATAAAAAGACAAGCAAATGGAAGAGAAATCTTTGGTGGGGTATGGGATGGGGGGAGGAAGCATACAAGAGGGTAAGGGGGAACTTATCTGAGTAATGTTCAATAAAATGCATATATGGAAATGTCACAATGAAAAGCATGTCAGAATGAATCACATTAAGGTGTACATTAAAATTTTCAAAAAAAAAAAATTTCGCTAGCTTAGTCATTTGCAACAGGGCGATCTCCCACCCAGGGGACACTGGACAATGCCCAGGGACATTTCTAATTGTCATGACTAAAGAGGAGGCAGAACGGTGCTACTGGCCTCTAGCGGGCAGAAAGCAGGGATGCTGCTCAACATTCTGCAATGCATGGGACCTCCCCCAAAACATCAGCACCCTCAGAAATTCCAATTCCAAGGAGATGCATTCAAACTCCCGAGAGATCCTGTGTGCGCAATTTTAAATGCAACCCTGTCTTAGTCTTGTTGTTGTTGTTGTTGTTGTTTGTTGTTAGGTGCCATCGAGTCAGGTCCGACCCATAGTGACCCTCCTCTGAGTTTCAATGGCTGATTGTTTCAGGATTGCTCCAGGAGTGGATTGCCACTTCCTTCAGTTTTTTGAGGTGGTGGAGATCTAACCGAGAGAGCCTAAGAGAGCACAGAGCAGCACTCTACCAACTGAGCTAAACCCCAGCCCCGTGCCTTAGTCTATTATGTATTTAATATAGAGTTGTTAAACAGCATGTCTGTGACTGTCAGCTGGGAGTTTGGAAACACTTGCCTCCAAACACTAGCAGCTCAAACTTTAGCTCTTTCCTTCCACCTGGGAAATGTGGCTGGCAGGGCCTTACCCTTGGCTCCCCAGGCCCACTTGGTCACACACCAGGAAGTGTTAGCTTCTCTGTTTTCTAGTCTGCTTGCAACTGTGGGTTTGTTTTCTGCCTTCAGAGATACCCCAGCCCACTTTGCATAACTAAAACCCAAGGGATCCCCCTGTGTAAGAGGAAGCAAGAGGTTCATGATGATGACCTGTTTTTCAGCCCCCAGTCACTGAGCAGGCTGGGATTTAGCTCAGTGGGTAGAGTGCTGTGCTGCAGCCTCTGAGGTCCCGAGTTCAATTCCCAGCACTGCAAAAATGGGAGCAGGGCCTGGCAATCCACTCCCAAGGCAATCCCAAAAAGCAGTCAGCCATTGAAAACCCTATGAGGGTCGCTATGAGTCGGATCCCGACTCGACGGGACCTAACAACAACAACAACAACAATTCACTGAGCACCTTCTATATGTCAGGCCTAGGCTACATGTTGGGTTATCCAATGGGTAATAAGACAAACACAGATCCTAAAAAATGAAAAAGGAGGCTGGGGTGCAGCTCCGTGGTAGAGCTCTCACAAAGTATGTGTGAGGCCCTGGGTGTAACCTCCTGGTCCCCCACTGTGGGGTGCACACCTCCTAGTCCAGCCTGGATGTTCGGATGGACGGTGGTGCCACACACACAGATATTAAACACAATTCACTCGGGATCCTTGGGCGAGGGGCGTGAACTCCTGCGGCCCTTGGGACGCCAGCAGAGATGGGAGAAAGGAAAAGCCTTGGGTGCTTTTGCCTTCCAGGGGCAAACACCCATGTTGGTGGTCTCAGTGGTCATGAGGAGACAGTTCTTGCTTCGCCGGTGATCAGACGGAGAGCGGGTTCTTTCCTTGTTGATGGTCATGGCGGGAGAGCGTTCTTTCCTCAAGAAGGTCTGGGGAAGAGAGCAGGAAAGCTGTTTCCTTATCCGTGGTCTGGGCAAGAACGGGCTCTTTCCTTGGCGGTGGTCGAAGATCTGGCCAAAAAAGGGTGAAGTTGTTTCCTTGGTGGTCGAAGGTCCGGCCCATGGAATGGCCTGAGCCAATCAGCTTTGAGTCCAATTGTCCAATCAGGTTCCGGGGATTTGTGAAGGGTTTAGTACAAATGTCCAACCAAGTTACTTTCATTTTCCGTATATTTAGCCACTTTCCCATTTTGGGGTTTTTGCTAATTTCCTCCCAATTTCTCCCTAGACCCCCCAAAAAATTAAAAGAAAAAACAAAAACAAACCCAGTTCCCAAGCTCATTGCACCTGTAGCTTTTGGGTGGCTTTAGCATCCTTTATTATACTTTCTTTACAAAAACAATTGCGATAGAAGAAATTGTACTTGTTACAGGTGAGAAATTTATACTTTTCGAGTCAAGGTACCCAACAGGGAGCCTGCAAGGGCTCAACAGCCATGAATAGGTGCTGATTTGATAGGATGAGGAAAACTGCTCACTAATAGGATATCCTTGGGGCTGGGATTTAGCTCAGTTGGTAGAGTGACATTCCGCAGTCCCTGAGGTCACAAGTTCAATTCCCAGCACTGCAAATACGGGAGAAGGACGTGGCAATCCACTCCCATGGCAATTCTGAAACAATCAGCCATTGAAAACAGTAAGAGGTCCTTACGTCACTGAGGATATGGCTTTAAAGGGGACAGTTGGACCCTGGTCGCATTTCTTCCTCTTTTGCTCCTTATTGAAAATGAACATGAACAGTCATCTAAAAACATTTTTTTATAATTACTACAATTTGCATTTCTGATAAAATGCATTCTAATTTTATAGGCTTTGAATGCCTGTGTTTGAAAAAATCGTTTAGCCTACTGAGTCCTTTAGGGGACGTTCAACATCCAAACGATAACAGCATCAAACCGTGAACACGTACTGTGGGCATCACCATGAACACGCACTGCGAGCATCACCATGAACACGCACTGCGAGCATCACCATGAACACGCACTGCGAGCATCACCATGAACACGCACTGCGAGCATCACCATGAACACGTACTGCGAGCATCACCATGAACACGCACTGCGAGCATCAAACCGTGAACACGCACTGTGAGCATCACCATGAACACGCACTACGAGAATCACTGGGGACCTCAGGTAGCCATAGGGGCTGGGGCGGTGCAGACGCCAGCAGGGTGGAGTTCACTAAACCTCGCCTACTGGCCTGGCTGCAGGTCTTCTCTGAAGAGGCCACCAGGAACACTCACTGGGAACCAGAGTCTGGCGATGGCACTGGAGAAGAATCCAGAGGTCCCTCCACCTGCCCGATGGATCTCCAGGGCTGACAGCAACCTCCACACCAGCTGCACGAGTGTAAGGATGTGAGAATGGCTGTGCTGCTTGTTTTGTGTGACAGTTCCAGCCATGCGAAGATTGCTCCTGAAAGCACCTGGCAAGTGCACAACAGGCAAAGTTGATCAGTGCCACCCTTTGATTAGGGGCGTACGGGTCTAACAGACCCGATGTATTCACACCCGCCTGTGGACACTAATTCTGAGCAAGCGCTCATTACTTCAGTACCTTCGTAAAATTAGGCCTATCTGTTGGGTAATTGCGGGTGTGGCTTTGACTCACTATGTGGTACAAGATACAAGAGAGATTGGGCCTCTGAGATTCGATATCACTAAGTACATGAATTCTTTTAAAAAAGTTTTATCCCTCTATTTTTGTGCAACATTGTAATTCTTCTAGTGATAACATTGAAAAATGACATAGGAAACATAAGAAATTATTTCCCATGCCTATGAAGCCTGATGCCTGCAGCTGTAGCCCTGTGGCATCCGATCCTGTCAGATCTCGGAAGCTAAGCAGGGTCAGGCCTGGTTAGTACCTGGATGGGAGACCACCTGGGAACACCAGAAGCTGTAGGGTTGGGAGAAGGACCTGGCAACCCCTCCCAAAAATCAATCTGCCATTGAAAACCCTATGAACAGGAGAGAAGCACTGACAATAGTGTTTCCCCTGTTGTACAGAGGGTCACTATGAGTCGGATACCAACTTGAGGGCACCTAACAACAACAACATGAAGCCTGATGATTCTTGATTTCCAGAATTTGCACACCAACCTTTGAGTTAATCAGATGAAAAATGTGAAAAAAAATATGAAAAGTGATGTGGTTGATGGTGACAATGATCAACAGTCAGCAAGTTCTCAACAGTACAGATACCGATCAAAAAATAAAATAAAGAACAGTAAGAGAAGGTAAAATAGAAGAAGATAGAGAAGGACAAGAAGGAGAAACAGAAGTTGAAGAAGGAGAAACTTAAGGAGAAGGAGGCAATGAAGAATCTTTAACAGCAGATATTGAAAGTAATAAGAAAAAATACTCTTATGGGAAAATCCACTCAAGTGATCTAAAGCAGGAAGATCCAGATCCTGAAGAATTTTTGCCATTGATAAATTGACAATAAAATTACTGGGTCCCAGCCAGGTGCAGTGGCACACGCCTATAATCCCAACGGCTCAGGAGGCAGAGGCAGGAGGATCACAAGTTCGAGACCAGAGGCAGTCTGCGTAATTTAGCGAGACCCTGTCACACACAAAAAAAAGGGGGCTGGGGGTGCAGCTCAGTGGTTCAGCACTTGCAGAGCATGCAGGCACGAGGTTCTGGGTTCAACCCCCAGTACCAAAAAAAAAAAAAAAAAAAACAGTTACTGGGTCCCAAAAGTCCTGTAAAAATTTGCAAGCTCCCTCTGATGTTAGGGACATTGGACATTGCTTATTTTCTGAGGGAATAGAGGAAGAAGTGGTTTTATGGACAAATGGGAAACTTGAAAAAACTCATGTAGAACTGAAAAATTTAGGTCTAACTGAACTATAAACTTATTTGTTGTTGTTGTTATTGTTAGGTGCCGTCGAGTCGGTATCCAACTCATAGCGACCCTCATAGGGTTTTCAATGGCTGATTGTTTCGGGATTGCCTTGGGAGTGGATTGCCAGGCCCTTCTCCCATTTTTGTGGTGCTGGGAATTGAACTCAGGACCTCAGAGACTGCTGCTCAGCGCTCTACCAACTGAGCTAAAATTTATATAAGCAGTCCTAAATAAATAATAAACTTATTTAGGACTGCTTATATACAGAAGTGCTTTTAAATCAGGAAATAAAGATTAACCCGCAACGTTTGCTCAGGTGAAATGGGTTGAGATCTTTCTTGCTCCAGAATGTCACTGAAATGAATGCTGAACCTACTTACATGCCTTCATTTCCATAATTCTGAAAACAGACGACAGAGGCATCTAAATGATCCAGCAGCCCCTCTCACTGGGTGCTTTGGAAAGCTGTGGAAATGGTTCAGAGCCACTACACGCTAGGAGAATATGTCACAGTTGACAAAATGCTCATAGGTTTTCATGGGCTTGTCATTTCAGAATGTTTGTGCATAGGAGACCCAACAAATCAGGATAGAAATTCTGATTTTAGCAGATGTGAAAAGCTGGCTTTTGTTTCAACCCTTATTTACACTGCAGAAAAGGTTCTGATGGCAAAGGATTGGATCAACATCTTTGGAGGCTTGGCAAGCCTACTCGATCAGGGCTTTGTTGACCTAAACCAGTTTATAATTGGAACTGCAACACTGTAAGACACAATTGGTCTAGCTCAGTTGAACCCGTGAGCCAGTTGCAAAAGCAAAAGCTAATGTATCTAAGCACCAGGTGGCAGAACAAGAAAGGAATCCCTCCTGAGATTTTACCAGCAAGAATTTGACCTATAAATTCTCCATTAGGTGGATATCGTGCTGATACGACACCGCTTTCACACATTACAAAAAAAAAAGAAAGAAAGAAAGAAAGGAAGGAAGAAAGAAAGAAAGAGAAAGAAAGAAAAGAAATCAAAGCTGTCATAGTAGTATGGTCTATACATTAGCGTTGCAAGACTGCTGAAGAATCAGTAAACCTGAAACGACAGCTTTATACACTAAAACGAAATCCGGAGTAGAGGAGCTAGATTTAAAGTGCAAAACTTACTCTGTTGGTTGGAGAACCTGTAGATGGCCAGTGGCCATGTTTTTGAGAATGGTAGTACATGGGTGGCAGTGAATTCTTACATCATATGTGAACATTTAGATAGAAAACAGTAATCACAATTGGACTTTATGAAACTCTGAGGATGAGTACTAATCCTTCCTATTGAAATGACAAGTATACAATGGAAGAACTTCTACCCTAATGTGAACTTTGATTAAGGGTACTTTAGGACCTGAAATGCCCAATCCACAACAAGAAAATCAAGCAGAGCCAGCAAAAACAAAATGATCTTACATTTGTCTCTGGAAACTTGATAGGAAAACATTTTATCCCTGTATTAAGTGCAAACTGGGATTTAGCTCAGCTTGCAGAGCGCTGCGCTGCAGTCTCTGAGGTCCCGAGTTCAATTCCCAGCACCGCAAAAATGGGAGAAGGACCTGGCAATCCACTCCCAAGGCAATCCCAAAAGCAGTCAGCCATTGAAAACCCTATGAGGGTCACTATGAGTCGGATACCGACTCGACGGCACCTAACAGCAACAACAACATTAAGTGCAAAAGGCCTATCTGCTTATAATATCTCAAAGTGCTAGGCAGAAACTGTGATACTAACTTTGAAACTGAATATTTTCATTTTGTCTTTTATTTTGTTCCATAATTGAATAAATTTTCAGTTAAAAATAGCGAGAAATGACTTTCATTTTAAGTACAAAAGACTTTCTAGTTACTTTCAATGTAATAAATTATAACACAAGAGTTCTTATTTTGTTTAGAACATGTTAATAACTACATATTTTGAGACCAAAAAAGACACAATATTTTAAGAAAGCTTTAAACTGAAACGTAAAGCCACTTGCAAAAAACTCCTACCCATCCTCAAAAGGGACACAGGTCGTAGTGACCCAATTTCCCTGGCTGTGTTCCGGTTAGGGCATGTTACCTGTTAAGTGTTAAGATGTGTTTTCGACATCTCTAATGAAAAAGATGCCTGCAGCTGTACCACTGTGGCATCTGATCCCATCAGATCTTGAAAACTAAGCAGGGTCAGGCCTGGTTAGTACTTGGATGGGACACCACCTGGGAACACCAGAAGCTGTAGTCTTGGGAGAACGACCTGGCAACCCACTCCCAAAAATCAATCCGCCATTGAAAACCCTATGAACAGCAGAGAAACACTGACAATAGTGTTTCACCTGTTGTACGCAGGGCCTCTGTGAGTCAGATACCAACTTGACGGCACCCAATGACAACAGTGAAAAGGAGAAGGCTATAGCAGGTAGCCCTAGAAAGTGTAGGGTAGTGCTTATGGAAACGATTGATAAAATGTCTGCCCCTCCTTTGTCAAATATGTGCAAGAGGGGAGCACAGAGAATATTTTCGGGGTGTCCAGGCAGGAATAGTACGTTCAAAGGCCCGGGAGCTGGAGACAAAATATACTTGAGCACACATTTTGTAAATAGTTGATACAAGAGATTATTACCATCATTAACCTGGCATGACAAAGTGAGATGACAAAGACTCATCTCACTTCCATATATTTTCCAAAGACCAATTCTGTGTTTGTGGGAATCCAGTGGCTACTTAATGAAGCCCCCTGCTGGACAAGTAAATAAGCAACAGAGTAACAGTCCAACCCTCCACAGAGGTAAATTAGAAAGAGCTGTGCAACATTACAAAGAGCTATGCAGACGTGGCAGACCCTGCACATGTAACCCGCCTGGAAACCGATGTGATCTTTTGCAATTTGCTCTTTTCTCTTTCCTTCTTTGCTTTGGAATGTTTTAATGATATAATTTGTGTGTGTGTGTGTGTGTGTGTGTGTGTGTGTGTGTGTGTGTGTGTGAGAGGTACTGGGGGTTGCACCCAGGGCTTTGTGCTTGCATGCTTTGCAAGTGCTGGACCACTGAGCTGCACGCCCAGCCCATTTTTTTTTTTTTTTTACTTTTTTTGAGACAGGGTCTCGCTAAATTACACAGACTGCCTCTGGTCTCAAACTTGCGATCCTCCTGCCTCCGCCTCCCGAGCCGCTGGGATTACAGGTGTGTGCCACCGCGACCAGCTTGGAATGTTTTAATGATATAATTTTATAACACGTTTACGGCACTATGTCTCCTGTGCAGCAGCAACTTAAGCTTAATTCACAAAACATCTTTTGAACCTTGGCGCTGAGTACACAGAGCCCAGGTGAGTATGCGTTCATATGGGTGCCCCTGGCGACCAAAGTAGCTCAGGGACCCCCAGACCGTGAAGAGCTCAGCTGTGCTGTCCACAGACCTAGGGCTATGGCCATACCTTGTCCGGCTCAGACTTTTCCACCACCTCTTGGGGTGGCTGTAAAGAGGAAGCAGCAGAAGTGCAGCCGTGGGTGCAAGAATGTTTTGGCTTCTCTTGACTTTTTATTTATGCCATAAGCAAGCACCTGCAGCGGTAGCCCTGTGGCATCCAATCCCGTCAGATCTCAGAAGCTAAGCAGGGTCTGGCCTGGTTAGTACCTGGATGGGAGACCGCCTAGGAACACCAGAAGCTGTAGGCTTGGGAGAAGGACCTGGCAACCCCCTCCCAAAAATCAATCTGCCATTGAAAGCCCTATGAACGGCAGAGAAGCACTGACAATAGTGTTTCCCCTGTTGTACAGAGGGTCGCTATGAGTCGG
>VMDO01036312.1:0-15258 GCA_007922755.1 Pedetes capensis
GGGCATGAAGGTTTTTATGTTTTTGCCATCGTAAGAAACCTGCAATGTGATCGATCCTCTTAATGTACTCAAATCTTGGTTCTCTCTTGAGTAACTGTCTTAGGGTAATTCCTAAAATAGGATTGCAAATAGCTTATTTTTTTCTCTGGGACACTGAGACTTACAGCTTGGAAAGATATTCTCTTTTCGTTACAGATCCTAGAACCAGCTATGTGTTTTGACCCAAACCCAGCAGGAATGTAGGGTATTATGATAAAGCAGTGTAGATATGTTGCTCCTTCCACTCTGTCCCAGCCCTTGTTTTTCCTTTTGTTGTTGTTGTTGTTTGTTTCGTTCTTTTAACTTTGCCATCATAGACACCTCCATCTTTATAAGAAAAAGGCAAGGTTGGAAAGGAGTGGCGTTTAGAATCAACACAACAAAAAGTCTCTATGTACATATGCGTATGTATATGTATATTGCGCCTGTGTGCGACTGCTGGGATTTGAACCCAGGACCTTGCACATACTGGGCACATACTCTACCACTGAGCCATGCCCTCCCAGCTCATTTATAGATTTTAAACTCTCTTCATGTATATTGTAGAATTGCCATTCCAGAAGGCTGAACAAATCTAGATTTACCGCTAGCATTATATTGTTGTTGTTGTTGTTAGGTGCCATGGTGTCGGGTCTGACTCGTCGTGACCTTGTGTACAACAGAACAAGACACTGTCCAACACTGTGCCATGCACGCAGTCGTTTTGTTTTAGCTCATTGTTGCAGCAACTGTATTTCTTCTTGTTTTGAGTCATGCTATATCAGCAAAAGGAGGTCCTAGGAGCTTTACTCCATTCTCATCATTAAGGTCAACTCTACTTTGAAGATGCAACTCTTCCCTAGTCATTTCTGGAATGCCTTCCAGCCAGGGGGTCGGTGAGGGAGCTCATTTTCTGACACTATATTTGATAGTGCTTCTCTGCTATTCAGAGTTTGCAATGGCTAATTGTTTCGAGAGTGGGCTGCCAGGTCCTTCTCCCCAGTCTGACTTAGTCCGGAAGCTCAGCTGTAACTTGTCCACCCTGGGTGGCCCTGCTGGTATCTGAAATACTGGTGGCATAGCTTTCAGGATCATAGCAATATGCAAGCCCCCATGGAATGACAAGAAATATTCAAAGCCACAACAAAGAAACTTAACTAATAAGGAGGTCTCTTTGAAATCTGTTTTAAAGGAGAATTTCAAGCCACCTTTACTAATTTTCTTCCCTTGCTAATTTTCCTCCCTATTAAGGCACACACTTGTTTTTATGCATTTCTAAAATGTGCTGCCCTCTAGTATCTAATTTGGGGCAGTAATCTGGGGCTGAGAGTGGGGAACTAATTGGTTTTTAATGTGTTCTTTTTTTAGTGCAAAATAAGTTGTTAGCCGCTGGGCGAGTATTGTTGTTGGGTCTTTCTGCCTGTTGCTGCCCAGGAAATGTCTTACTTAGTGTTCATCTCTCTGCAGCCTGGAAGCAAGATGGTATCCTCTGCCAAAGCTGCAGTGCCCACTGTGAGTGACCAGGCTGCAGCCATGCAGCTAAGCCAGTGTGCCAAGAACCTGGCCACCAGCCTGGCTGAGCTACGCACGGCCTCACAGAAGGTGCGTGGGGCCTCGTCACGGAGGTTAGCTTGTGGGGAAGGGAGCTGGTCATCCCTCTCTGCTGTGAGCAGTGGGTACAGCCCAGGCCAGAGCACTGCTGGGCTTCTTTCTTCACAGAACTGTATGTTCCATTGCATGACTGTTAACAATGTCCCCTTGGTTGGCTTTTACCACATTTGGCACTCACTCCCAGACTTAGTTATCCCTTTCCCGTTACAGAAGACTTTCCTTCAGTTCTGGTTTTTTTTTTGTTGTTTTGTTTTGTTTTGTTTTGTTGTTTTTATTGTTGTTTTTGATGGTACTGTGGGTTGAACCCAGGGCCTCGCGCCTGCATGCTCTGCAAGTGCTGGACCACTGAACTGCACCCTCAGCCCATTTTTTTACTTTTCTGAGACAGGGTCTCGCTAAGTTACGAAGACTGCCTCTGGTCTCGAACTGGCGATCCTCCTGCCTCCGCCATCCAAGCCACTGGGATAACAGGCGTGCGCCACCACGCCCGGCTCCTCCTTCAGTTATTTTAAGACACGTGCTTCCTCCTTCTTTCCTCCTGTATTCTGCCACCATAGCGATCTGTTTTTCAGTCTCAGGGGAGACTGGTAGTCAGTGTCTTGGTGCCTGGTAATGGTGGGCCAAAGTAAGTGTGTTACCTTTCTGTTGCTGTGACAAAGTGTCCGAGGGAATCTACTTAAAAAGAGGAAAGGTCTATTTTGGCCAGTGATTTCAGAGGTTTCAGGCCATGGTCACTTGGCTCTGTGGCAGCACCACACATCGTGGCAGGAGCTCATGGCAGCAGCCGCTTGTTCACATCACAGTGGCCAGGAAGCAAAACACACAGGAAGAAATGGGGTCTCAAGAAAGCCGTTCAGGAGCACACCCCAAGTGACTTCCTTCCGCTAGCCTCCACCTCCTAATGGTTCCCCCACTCAGTAATGGCACCATAGGCTGACAACCAAGCCTGTAACACATAGGCCTTTGGGGCGCATCTCCGATCCAAACTATAGCCACAATTGTATCTTCCAGGGATCATCCTGAGAACGTCATAACAGATTATTTAGACAGAAAATCTACTTGGGAGGGAGAGTTATCTTAACCATGTTTTTTTGCCCTGAACCCTTTTCACATCTTACATGGAAAAATTCACAGTAACAGAATTCTTCGTAGAAAAGAATTTCCAACTAAATAAGTTTCTGTCTCTAAAATTCATTAATTACCAAAGGGCCTCATTACTACTCTGATGTAGTAATAGCATGAAGTTCTAGCCTGAATTCAGTTTTCTTCGTTGTTGTTGTTGTTTTTAGGTGCTGTCGAGTCGAGTCCAACTCATAGCAACCCTCATAGGGTTTTCAATGGCTGACTGTTTCGGGATTGCCTTGGGAGTGGGTTGCCACTCCTTCTCCCATTTTGCGGTGCTGGGAATCGAACTTGGGACCTCAGAGACTGCAGGCAGCGCTTTACCAACTGAGCTAAATTCCAGCCCATTTTCTTTGTAGCAATCCCTTTATAGAAACAAGCAGCCTCATAAACCAGTAAGAGAAGGTAGGACCTGGCTTGAATGCTTAACAAGAGCAGCACTCTGCATTGCCAGAGAAAAATACCCAGAGCTTAAAACTGTATCCAGCAAAATTCGTATTCTGAGCCGTGTTTCTCAGAGGTCCTGGAACATCCACGCCAGAATTGCCAGGGGGTGCTTATTATAATGTACGTTCCTGGGCCATGCCTCTGAGCTACCAGGTCAGAATTTTGCGCCATAGATAGACCTTGAACATTTGCCCTCTGAGGAGTTTCCTCAGTGATTCTTAGATAGACACCAACATCAGATACCTTCTCTAGAGATATAAGCCCCAAAGTACGTTCCAGCAAGACTGTCTGCTGAGTTCAGGAAGGTGCTGTGAGCATTTGTGAATATTTTTTTATGTACTTGCATACAAATTGTGGCTTTGTCATTGACTTACTTTTATGAACTGGGCAAGTTAGTGAAACAACGTGTGTCTCAGTTTCCATACCTAATAACCCTGGCACATAGAAATAAATTAATGAGTATGTATTGCTACTATTATTGTTGTTGTTGTTGTTGTTAGGTGCCGTCGAATAGAGGCTGACTCATAGCGACCCTCATAGGGTTTTCAATGGCTCACTGTTTCGGAATTGCCTTGGGAGTGGGTTGCCACGTCCTTCTCCCATTTTGCGGTGCTGGGAATCAAACTTG
Source organism: Pedetes capensis (assembly GCA_007922755.1). NCBI lineage: Eukaryota > Metazoa > Chordata > Mammalia > Rodentia > Pedetidae > Pedetes > Pedetes capensis. The sequence goes on from VMDO01036312.1 coordinate 3,827, forward strand.
GGACGTCAGAGACTACAGAGCAGCACTCTACCAACTGAGATAAATCCCAGCCCGCTACTATTATTACTGTTATCTCAAAAAGGAAAGAAGTTGTGATTTACCAGTATTAATACCAATCAATGGAGAGGGATAAAGAGGGAGAGGATAATATCAATGTAAACAATACCACGTCATGAGTATACTGGAAAAATAGGGGAATAGAACCCAAATATGCATTTGAGTTTTATTGCATATTTGTCAAAAGTTCCATAAACCTTGTAAGTTGATAAAAACGTAACCAAAAGTGATGTAATAGTTGCATAAAGCAAAAAGCCAGTGCTGCATTACTCTGTACCCCACCATCATTTACCAATAAAGGAAAAAGAAAAAAGAATACCAATCAGTGATTGCACATTCGTAATATTTATTAAGGTGTGTGTTGGGGTCATGCAGTTATAGTGTTTGGAGTCCAGTGTTCTAAATGGGCAAGAGATTGAATTCGTTTTCTTAAATAACTTAGGGAAAAAGCTTGTATAATCTTTAGCATGGAAGGACAGTGACTTTTAATCTGGAAATTCGTAAAGAGGGTAAGATGGCTATAGAGTTCTGGGTTGGTTTCTTCATTCATTAATTCACTGTGTACTTCCCAACCTCTGCACACATACTGTTCCTTGTTTCCTGCCTCTGCAAGCCAGGCACAGTGAATACAGGATCCATCCTTTAAGTCTGAGGATAAAAGAGCTTCATAGAGATTTTAAGTACATCCAGTTATAGAACATGGGGGCTGGGATTTAGCTCAGTTGGTAGAGCACCGCTCTGCAGTCTCTGAGGTCCAGAGTTCGATTCCCAGCACCGCAAACATGGGAGAAGGATGTGGCAACCCACTCCCAAGGCAATCCCGAAAACAATCTGCCATTAAAAACCCTATGAGGGTTGCTATGAGTCGGACACGACTCAACGGCACCTAACAACAACAACAAGAACAAGTTATGGAACATACAGAATTGATTATTTAGGGAAAGTAAGACTAAGATCCTGACTGAGGATGATTTTGTTCTCTGGGGAAATACTTGCAACTCTTGCCTCCTCCTGCTAGATTCAGAGAATCACTTGTTAGATCCAGGAAAGCATTTCCTAGGTTGGAAGGTATGAGGGACACTTTACTAAGTAGCCTATGTACCCATATTCCCCACTCCGTTGACAGGCCCATGAAGCCTGTGGTCCTATGGAAATCGACTCAGCTCTGAACACAGTGCAGACACTGAAGAATGAGCTGCAGGATGCCAAGATGGCGGCCGTGGAGAGTCAGCTGAAACCACTTCCTGGGGAGACGGTAAGCCGTTGAGGCCAACTGGGGTATGGGTTCTAGTTTTTGTTATCAACAAGTTGAGTCATTTTTAAGTGTTGGGATTAGTGTCCCTGAATTTTATGCATTTTGAATGCAATGGCTTGAACTAGCCATATTTCTTTAGAACTGTATTAAGCTATAGATGGCTCTACAGAGGCCTCTAGTGACAGTTGCGTGTGCTCTTCCCTGAGGTTTGACTGAGGATGAATAGGTATCTGTTAATATTTACCCCTCCTTTTGACAAATAAGCAAATGCTAGTGTTTGTGGCCAGGGTTCTAATCCTGTAGACTTTTTCTGAAAAGAATGGCACATGTAGCGGATAGGGCTGGGCCTAGAGGTGGGAGTGCTAGCTTCTAGACCCAACCAGCTGGGGACAGCAGCTCTTCTGTGTTTTGTGTGTTTTATCAATGAAATGAGTGTCAATGAGGTTGTAATGGTAAACACAGAAGAGACAGTCAGCAGTTACATTTTTAGAAAAGCGTTTACTTAACACAAGCCCTGTGGGATGGATGACAGCAAACCACTTTAACACAGTAGCTCCACAGATGGAGTGATGGCACCAGAGAGCTAATCGGATCATATTATGATGCATCCTGATGCTATGTCAGAGGTTTTTTTGGGTAAAATTTTACCAGTCCTCATTTGTACGTATTTTCCTGCATTTTTCTGAAAATTCGTAGTAAAAGGCCATCATTTGTTGAGTACCTGTTAAGCACTCTACACACATACATTCTGGTTTATTCAGAGAGTAACCCTAATGAACAAGTTTTATTTAACCCATTTCCAGCTGAGAAAACAGGCACAGATGTTGTCACTAGTCTACCCAATGTTGTTTGCCTGTTAGTGGCACAACCAAGATTTGAATCCAGGTCTGCAGGACTCTAAAACCTATGCTGAGAGCTTCTACCTCCCCCTTGTCTGTACATGGTACTGGGGTTGGAACCCAGGGCCTTGAGCATGCTGGGCAAGGGCTCTACGCCTGAGCTATACCCTCAAGCCCTAAGATCCTATGCTGTTAACTGCTAATGCTGTCTGAGTGAACTAAAAATGTTTAGAATGTAAAGAGATTTCAGCAGCATCTGATGTACCACAGAACACTGCCTGGTACAGTGGAAGCACTCAGAAAATATTTCTTTAATCAAATTATCCCTAATAGTAAAGATGAAGAAATGCAGGCTCAGAGAGATGAAGTCACTTAACTGAAGTCACACAGCTGACAAGGGAGTTGAGGCTGTCTCTTGGGCAAGAAGCTAGTTAAACTCATCCAAGTGCCTCTTGGCTAACTATTCCAGGAAGCCCAAGAGAGGCTGTCATGAGATGAGCTGTACCTTCACATAAGATAAGGTAGGATGCAAGAAACACCATCTGATTTTTAAAGAAAATTCCCTAAAAAGATGTATTCTGTGTTTTATCCTTAGCTATAATGGGCCAGGGCTGGGATTTAGCTCAGTTGGTAGAGCACTGCACTGTAGTCTCTGAGGTCCCGAGTTCAATTCCCAGCACCGCAAAAAAAAAAAAAAAAAAAAAGGCAGGGAGAAGGACCTGGCAACCCACTCCCAAAGGCAATCGATGGCACCTAACAACAACAACAACATAACGGGCCAGGCTCTATTTTCATTTGAAGGGACAACCTTTCTTGGAAAATGTATTGCAGGGTTAATACCGTGTATGTTCTCTTATGCCTTTCTGCACTCTTACAGTATGCCTGGAAATTCTCTTCCAAAACCTTGTATTCATCTACTAATCAAATGATTATCCATACCCTGGGCCTTGACCAACTTTGTTCTCTGAGTTTTTTAATTCAATTTACAAAGCAAGATGACACGCTGTTCATGGGAAGCAAGTACTTTGCCCATTTTCCTAATCTCATTTACCCCTCTGAACCTCTATTTCTCTTGCATTTGCTTTCAGTTGGAACTCTTCAAAGTCTAATGATCAAATTGAACAATGTTAATGGCCTTACATACCAGGAAGATGGTGCAGCTGGAGATCTGCCCACTTCCTGCCAGGGCATAAGTAATGCCTGCTGAGGATTTTGTGCAGACTTACTAAATTAGTTTCTAAAGGCATAATGCTAATAGATCCCACTTGTTAAGAACCTATACTTATTCTCTAGAAACCTTCTCAGCCAGGTACAATCTCAGGAAACGGAGGCTTGGAGTGGTTCAGTAACTAACCCAATCTCACAGAGCCAGTCATGGGAGGACAGGATGTGCACCCGGATTTGTTTATTCTTAAGCTGGGCTCTTTTTTCTGTGTCACTGGCCACTGCCTAGCACCGCTGGCATATGAGATGGGAGAGGGACAAGGCTGAGCCGCGTTGCTGTTCTAGATGATGCTAAGACTCAAGTGGAGGTTGCTTTGCATGTAAACTCTCTGCTCCTTGGATGTTCTTACAGCTGGAAAAATGTGCTCAGGACTTAGGAAGCACCTCGAAAGCCGTCGGCTCCTCCATGGCGCAGCTGCTCACCTGTGCTGCCCAAGGCAACGAGCACTACACAGGTGAGACTCTCGTGCCCGTCGTGAGGGCCTGTGGCCAGGTGCGGATCCAGGTGCGGATCACTGTGGAGTCCCCGGAAAGGGGGCTCATTGACTTGGCAATAAACCTGACTTTTTTCTCTCCAGCAATTCATGGCGTGTTTTTCAAATGCTTTCCATAGGTTTATTACTAAGCATACAAAGACTACCAAAAAAATGATTCTCAAACTGTTGGTGGGTTACCGCTAATAGACTACAAACAAATAATAATGAAGTCTTCTGGGAGAGTCTTTGACTCCAAAAATCACCCTAAAGGCGCAGAATTTAAAAGGTCAAAGTGAAAAAGAGATGGCAGCAAATAAGATGTCAATGAAATCGTCAAGGATCGGAGGCAAATGAGCGGTCCCTGATAGAGAAAAATAAATGAAAACCTCAGGATCTCCAGGGAAGGGAGGCCAATAGGCAGCAAGCTGATCTGCACTGCAGAACTGGCCGAGGGTGAGGGGAGTGGTCTGACTATTGGAGATACCAGGCATTCCTGAAAGACAAGAGTCCTGAAATGGAATTCTGTATTAGGAACAGATTGTGTAACTCTAAGAAAAACAGAGGGGCTGGGGTTTAGCTCGGTTGGTAGACTGCTGCTCTGCACTCTCAGAGGCCCGTGGTTCAATCCCCAGCACCACAAAAATGGGAGAAGGACATGGCAATCCACTCCTGAAGCAATCCTGAAACAAACAGCCATTGAAATTCCTATGAGGGTTGCTATAAATTGGACCCTACTCGACATCACCTAACAATGACAACTTAGAATTTTAAGGGCTAAGGTTTAATTCAGTTGGTAGAGTGCCACTATGGGCTAAGACCCTGGGTTTCATCCCTGTTTTTGTTGTTAGGTGCCATCGAGTCAGTATCTGACTCATAGTGACCCTGCATACAATAGGCAAAACACTTTGTCAGTACTTCTCTGCTATTCATAGGGTTTTCAATGGTGGGTTGATTTTTGGGAGTGGGTTGCTGGGTCCTTCTCCCAAGGCTACAGTATCTGGTGTTCCCAGGCAGTCTCCCATCAAAGTACTAACCAGGCCTGACCCTGCTTAGCTTCTGAGATCTGATGGGATCAGATGCCACAGTGGTATGGCAGGAATCCTGAAGCAATCCTGAAAACAGTCAGCCATTGCAAACCCTATGAGGGTCGCTTTGAGTCGGACCTGACTTGACGGGACCTAACAGCAAGAAAAATGGAAAGTTATCCAACAAGGAAATATTATAGTAGGCAGCCTACAGAAACCTAAAAGTACGTACATTGCTATTGAAGTATACGCACAGAAGATAGCAAGGAAGACAGCTAAGTAAGTCCTAAACGGATACCTTTTGCGATGAACTATCACAAATTAAGTGGACCCTACAAGCCAGCACCAAGATGAAGAAATGGAGTATTTTAGCATCCCAGTAGCAGGGACCACTTTTGCCCATCAGTATGTACCCCTCTATCCTTCCCCAGACATAAATGCTCGTGACTTTTTTTTTTTTTTTTTTGCGGTCCTGGGGGTTGAACCCAGGGCCTCGCGCCTGCATGCTGTGCAAGTGCTGGACCACTGAGCTGCACCCCCAGCCCATTTTTTTTTCTAACTTCCTGAAACAGGGTCTCGCTAAGTTACACAGAATGCCTGTGGTCTCCAACTTGTGATCCTTCTGCCTCCGCCTCCTAAACCACTGGGATTATAGGCGTGCGCCACTGTGCCCAGCGCAATGCTCGTGACTTCTAATAGCAGAGATTAATTCTTCCTGTTTTTGAACTATGAATAAATGGAATCACACAGTATGTGTCCCTCTGTGTCTAACTCCCTTTGTTCACCATTATGTTTATGAGACTCACTCATACTACATGCATGGTTTTATCATTCCCATTGCTATCTATAAGATTTCAGTGTATTCCTGTTATTCTTTATATTGTTGATGGGTATTGGCGTTGTCTCCCCAAAATACTGCTGTGAACAAATGTAGTACATGTTTACTGAACATAACTGAGCATTGCCTAGGTTATACCCAGAAATGAGGTTATAGACTCAGAGCCTCCGCATATACACAGTACACTCCATTCAGCAGGGGATAAAAACTCCAAGTATCCTACAATACTGTCACCACTTTGTGTTGTCGGTCTTTTAGCCAGTCTGGTGAGTGTGTAATAGTATCACTTTATAGTTTTAATTTATATCTCTGCGATGAATGATGTGATTGAAGGTCTTTTCACGTTTGTTGATCATTTTGTGAAGCATATCTATCTATAACTTGAGTTATCTATCTTTTCCTTATTTATAGGAATTCTGTGTCACTTAGATATATTTCTTGTATCTTGTGGTTTGCCTTTTATTCTATTAAATGGGGTTTTTGGTTAACAAAAGGTTTTTATTTTAATATAGTCCAATTTACCAGTCTTTTCCTTTGTGGTTAGAACTTTTTGTGTCCTATTTAAAACGATTGTCTGTCTAGGACCATGAAGATTCTCTCCTCTGTCATATTTTAGAGCTTTCCTGTTTTACTTTTCATATTTAGAACTACCATCCACCTGGAATTGAGTTTCATGTGCATGCAGTAGGGTTCCTGTTTGTTTTTCCACATTTGACCCAGCGTCACTGATTGCAGATATCCTCATCCCCAGTGGTCTTTAGTGCCACTGTGTTGTATGTTGTAAAATAAGGGAACATAGATGTGTGAGTTGGCTTGTGATGTTACTGTCCTTTTCCATTCACTTACCTGCCTGTCCTTAGTGCCCCACTTTCCTTGTTGTTGTTAGGTGCCGTCGAGTCAGTATCCAACTCATAGCGACCCTGATAGGGTTTTCAATGGCAGATTGTCTCAAGATTACCTTGGGAGTGGGTTGCCATGTCCTTCTCCCATTTTTGCGGTGCTGGGAATCGAACTTGGGACCTCAGAGACTGCAGAGTGGCATTCTACCAACTGAGCTAAATCCCAGTCCCCCCACTTTCCTACAGTGGTACAAATCTTCACTCCTCCTAGTATTCGCCCTCCTAGTTTGTTGGTATTCAAGTTAGAGTTGACTACTCTTAACTCTTTGCATTTCCACAGAAATTCTAGAATTAGCATGTCAGTTTATTTTTTAAAAAGATCCTTTTAAAAAGACTCAGTTTAGGGAGAATTGATATATCTGCCTTATTGTGTCTTCTCATTTTTGAGTATCCTATGTTCGTATCCTTTAGCATTCAGTATTTCTGTGTGCTCATACTTAACATGTGTCTTGTTCCTGGGGTGGGGGAGGATGCATTATTTGTTATGGCAATCTTTTTCTTTCAATCAGAACATTTTGTTTATTTATTTATGGAAATAAAGTTATGTCGCTTGTCATCTGAGTTCTTTAGCATATTTGTCACCATGTGTTAAAAACCAGGTCCAATAAAATCTTTGTTTTGTTTTAGTTTTGCAGTACTGGGAGGTGGAACCAGGGCCTGGTACATGGTAGACAAATGCTCTACGACTTAACTGCACCCCCAGCCCCTTTTGTAATTTTTTTGGGGGGACAAGGTCTCACTAAGTCACACAAGCTGCCTCTGGTGTCAAAAACATGATCCTCCTGCATCAGCCTCCCAGGCTGCTGGGATTCCAAGCATGTGCCACAGTGCTGGACTCCCATACATCTGTTGTTAGGGGTCTTTCCCCAGTCTTGGTTTTCAGCCATTGGTCTTATCTGCTGGTGTTCCTGATATTCTTTTCTTTAATGTTGAACATTGGTGTTTTAAATTGTAAAGATAATTTGAGGCCCTGAATTGTATGTTCTCCCCTATACGGAAATAGTCTTTGCTTGTGGCAGGTGGTTAAGATAGAGACACATCACCAAAATAAGCAGAGACGATGCTGCCTGGAAATTGTGAGATCTACTTCCTGTTTCCTTTTAAGGTGTAGCCCTTCATGTGTCCCACCTGAGGCTGTGGTGTTCACCTGAGCTGTTCTGTTGTTTTTCACTTTCCTAGCCCCATGAGACATCAGGAGGCTTTGCTCAAAGTCCCCACTTCCTGGCAGCAGTTACAGACTAGAAAGCACCGTGAAGCAACCCTGAGCACGAGACTCCCACCTCTGTGCTTTCCTTCCCTTGGAGATGTTGGCTCTCTATACCTCTGTGCCTGGTATCGCTCCAGGAACTTCAAACAGATGTTTCACATATGTTTTTCAGTGCGCCGATTGTTTCTCAATAGGAGAGTTGATTCTCAACGAGTTATTCTGCTATTGCTATAAGCAAAGTCCTCTTTGACTTAAAATGCACACATTTATTACTTTTAAAATAAAAAGAGTACAATTAAAAACACAAAGGAAGTAATGGTATAATATAATGTCATACCTGCAATAATAAAAAAATGTACAATTCTGTCCTAAGGAGAGGGTAAGGAAAATTTTCAGAGCAGAATTGACACCTGACCAGAGTTTTGAAGATTAGTTAGGATACTTTTTACATTCTAGAAGAAAGAAACGTATGCATAAATTCTTATAAAGCATGAGGTATATGAGACATTTAAGTTTCAAAAACTCCTACACATTCTCACAATCTTGGCAGATCATTTGTAGGTGATGAAATGCGTGTTTAGTGGAGGGAAGATGGCTTAACAAGTTGTATCATCTGATACAACATGCTAGCTGGCAGGCTGCTTGTCAGTGTCTGAAAACAGCCTGGAAGTCATGCCATTTAGCTTTGGCAGGCACTGGAGGTGGTGAAGAAGTGGGTGCTGCATGCATGGTGCCTCAAAGGTGAGAGAGAAGAAGGCTGAGTGAAGGAACTTAGAAGATTCAAATAAAAGGCAAGGAGGAAGGGGAGGAGTAAAGAGATACAGTTGGAAAGTGGGCCAGGTCAGAAGCCAATATGAGTAGTTTGGACATTGAAGACTGACTGAAGAAGATACTGAAAGGGTTTTCAGCTATGGGTGCTACTCAGATTGCCATTTATATGGTGGCCCTTCCTCCTAGGGAGGACAGATTAGAATCAAGAGAGTGGAGGCAGGGGACCAGCAAGCAGGCTGTTTCATTCATCCAGATAAGAGATGGTCATGATCTGCAGTTGCATTAGTCACCTCTCCCTCACTATAATGAAATACCTGAGGTAATGAACTTATGTAGAAAAAAGGTTTCTGTGAGCTCATTGAGTTAGAGGTTCCAGTCGCTGACTGGTGCGACCTGTGGTGAGGCAGCATAAGACAGCCAGAGGGTGTGATGGCACAGAACCACTCACCTCATGGCTAGGAAGCAAAAGGGAATGAGGAAGGGGTGAGGAGTGGCAGTGTCCCACAATCCCATTTGAGGGTATGGTCCCCAGTGTCCTAAAGACCTCCCGCTAGGCCCCACCTCTTAAAGGTTCCACCACCTTAACACTATCCTGAGAATCAAGCCGTGAACACATGGACCATTGGGCGACACTTAAGATCCAAACTGTAGCAGCAGTGGAGATAAAGTGATAGATTAAAGCAGCAGAGGCTGACAGTTCTTGGTGACTGGTTAGAATTGGCAGAGATGGGGTGAGAAAGGCACCATGGACAACTCTAAGCATTTGGCCTGATAGCTGAATGAAGAATTGTGTGCATAGCTGGGGTGGGAACCCAGGATCATTGGGAGGGTGAGGATTGAAGTTCAGGGATGCCAATTTCAACTTGAAATGGATTTGGCTTGAAGTGCCTGAGGATATGCAGTAGGAATGTTATTGGGCAGCTAGATCTTTGGCTCTGGAACCCATGAGAGGTTAGCCTGAAGATGTTGTTAGGTGCGATCAAGTCAAGTCCAAGTCATAGTGACCCTTTGTACAACAGATGAAACACTCCCCCACACTGTGCCATGCCACCACTGTATCAGTGCTTCTTTGCTATTCATACCGTTTTCAACGACTGATTTTGGGGAGGGTGGGTTGCCAGATCCTTCTCCCAAGCCTACAGCATGCAGTGTGCCCAGGTGGTCTCCCTTCCAAGTACTACCCAGGCCTGACCCTGCGTAGCTTCCAAGATCTGATGGGATCGGATGCCAAGGCGGTACGGCTGCAGGCTAGGCTGAAGATACAGGTTTGAAAATTATTAGTAACACGATAATTATTGAAACCATGTAAGGAGACAGGTGTGCCTACAGAGAATGGTAGAATAAGAAAAAGTTCACCAGAGAAAACCCTGAAGAACTCAACTAGTTAAGGGGGAAACTGAGCAATGGAAATCCTTCAAAGAAATGGGAACCACAGGCATGAATAGAGCAGGGAAACCAGGACAGGGATGTCTCTAGGCGCACAGAGAGTTGTTACGCAGCAAGTCATGTAAGAGGACCTAAAAGTGTTCATTGGCTTTAGGAATAAGGAGGTCACGGCACTCCATACTGGAGGCAGTTCAGTAAAGTTGAAGAATGGGTGGGAAGCAGGGAGAGAGAGAGGATGGACACATTCCCCCCGTGGTCTCATTTCCCTCACCCCAGCGTGAGGTTCATGAGGTATTCAGGAAGCACACGTTAGCTGCTCCTGGGTGGCATTTGAATGCAAGTGTGTGGGATTTTTGTTTTTTGGGGTTTTTTTGGCCAGTGAAATATTCAGAACATATTTCTGTATGACGAGTCTTTTGCAAATACCTCAGAACAGATTAAAGATTTACATCCTTAAAGATTTATGTCATACCTGGCTTTTACCTTGTGAGCTTGCAATGTGGTCCAATACTGTTTTGACATGCAATACTTATGAACCCTGATAAAGAATAACAGTTATGAAGAATGCTACTATATTTGACTTCTCTTCTTAATCTAAACACTCTGCAACTGAATATACCTGAAGATCTCTCATACTATGAAAGTAATGTGCGTTTTCTTTTCTTTTTTTTTTTTTTTTAATGGTACTGGGGGTTGAACCCAGGGCCTCACGCTTGCATGCTCTGCAAGTGCTGGACCACTGAGCTGCACCCCCAGCCCATTTATTTATTTATTTATTTATTTATTTATTTATTTATTTATTACTTTTTGAGATAGGGTCTCTCCAAATTACACAGACTGCCTCTGGTCTCAAACTTGCGATCCTCCTGCCTCCGCCTCCCGAGCTGCTGGGATTACAGGCATGTGCCACCACGCCTGGCACATAATGTGTGTTTTCCAAGGGTTGTGGTTATCGAAACAGATGAGTCTGGCATTAAGATGCACATTTGAGCCTGGCATGGTGGTAAACGCCTAAAATACCAACAACTCAGTAGGCGGAGGCAGGAGGACTGAGAGTCTGAGGCTAGAGGCAGCCTGTGTAACTTAGCAAGAGCCTGTATCAAGACAAAAGATGGGCTAGGGGTGCAACCCAGTGGTATGACACTTGCAAAGTGTGTGCAAGTGCCTGGGTTCATCCCCTAAATACCATGGGGAGAAAAAAAGAGTGTTACACACTGGACTAGAAGAACAATTTCCTAGCCGGGCATGGTGGTGCACACCTGTAATTCCAGCGGTTTGGGAGGCAGAGGCGGGAGGATCGCAAGTTCGAGACTAGAGGCAGTCTGCATAATTTAGCGAGACCCTGTCTCAAAAAGTAAAAAAATGGGCTTGGGGTTGCAGCTCAGTGGTCCAGCACTTGCAGAGCATGCAAGCGCAAGGCCCTGGGTTCAACCCCCAGTACTGGAAAAAAAAAAA
>VMDO01036313.1:0-15255 GCA_007922755.1 Pedetes capensis
GATAGTTTATGTGAAACAATACCTATTTTCTCCCAGTTCTGCAGCTTGGTATTAACATTGGCTTACAATTAAATAAACTCTATAACAGAGAAAATCTGCCTTCAAGAGTCAAAGAATTTAAAGTCAAGAACATTGCCAAGAAATGGAAAACTATATCTTTCTAAATTGTGTCTTTTGACTCAACATGAACATTTAAGAGTCTTGTTTTGTATTGTATTGTTTGCTTTTATTTTTATTTTTAGAGACAGAGTCTTGCTATGTAGTCCAGGCTTACTTTAAACTAATGATTCTCCTGCCTCAGCCTCTCAAGTACTGGGATTACAGTGACTAAACACATGGACTTCACCATATGAAACACACAGGAATCAGACAGACTATATATGTGGAAAGAGACAATGGAAAAGCTCTATATTAAATATCAAAACAAGACCCAGTCCTTATTGTGGATCAGATCATCAACTTCTCATATGCTAGCTCAAACTGAAGCTGAAGAAAATTAGAACAAGTGTATGAGAGGCAAGGTATGACCTTGAGTATATGCCTGAGTTCAGAGACCACCTCAAGAATAGGTTTAATGAGTTAGACACAAATGTTAGGAGACCAGACCAGTTGTGGCATGACATAAAAGATATCATTTAAGGAGAAAGCAAAAGGTTATTAAAAAGAAGAGAAAAAAAGACCAAATTACATGCCAAAAGAGACATTAGAATTTGCCTTTGAAAATCTAGCAGCTAAAGTAAAAGGAAGACACGATGAAGTTAAGGATCTAAACAAAAGGCTTCAAAAGGCAGCTCAAGAAGACAAAAACAAATATTTTAATGACATGTGCAAAGAGCTGTAGGCAGAAAACCAAAGGGGAAGAACATGCTCTGTGTTTCTCAAGCTTAAGGAAGTAAAGAAAAAATTCAAGCCTCCAGTGGTAATAGTGGAAGATCCACAGGTAAAATAATAAACAATATAGGAAACATCAAAGAAGATGGGAGGAATACACAGAGGCATTATACAAAAAAGAACTGGTAGATGACCAACCATCTCAAGAGGCTGCACATAAAAAGGAACCAATGTTATTGAAGAATGAATTGGAAGCTGCATTGAAAGAACTGGCAAAACACAAGGCTTGAGGAATCGATGGGATAACAATAGAGATGCTTCAACAAAAAGATGCAGCACTGGAGGTGCTAACATGTTTATGCCAACAGATTTGGAAAATAGCTACCTGGCCAACTGACTGGAAGAGATCCATATCTGTGCCTATTCCCCAAAAAGGGTATCCAATTGAATGTGGAAAGTATCAGACACTATCATTAATATCACACACAAGCATAATTTTACTAAAGATCATTCAAAAGTGACTGCAGCAGTATATAGACAGGGAATTACTGGAAAATCAAGCAAGATTCAGAAGAGGACAGGAAACCAGGGACATCATTGCTGATGTCAGGTAGGTATTATCTGAAAGCAAAGAATATCAGAAAGATGTCTATCTATGTTTAGTAACTATGCCAAGGCATTTGATTGTGTGGATCATATCAAATTATGGATAACACTTCAGAAAGTGGGAATACCAGAACACCTAATTGTACTCATGATGAATTTGTACATGAACCACAAGGCAGTTGTTCAAATAGAACAAGGAAACACTGCCTGGTTTAAAGTTGAGAAAGGTGTGGGTCAGGGCTGTATATGTTTACCATATCTCTTCAGTTTATAGGTTGAGCAAATAATCCAAGAAGCTGGACTTCATGAGGAAGAACGCCACATCAAGATTGGAGGAAGACTAATTAACAATCTGCATTATGCGGACAACACAACTTTGCTCGCTGAAAGTGAAGAGGATTTAAAACCTTTAAGATGAAGATCAAAGATCATAGCCTTCAGTATGGGTTGCACTAAACATCAACAAAACAAAAATCCTTAAAATGGGGCAACTTCACAATAAATGGAGAAAAGATTGAGGTTGTCCAAGATTTTGCTTTGCTGGTTCTATAATCAACACCTGTGGAAGCAGCAGTCAAGAAATCAAAAGATGCATTTCTCTAGGAAAAGCTGTGGCAAAAGATCTCTTTAGAGTATTGAAAAGTAAAGATGTCACATTGAAGATGAAGGTGCACCTGACTCATGCCATGGTATTTTCAGTTGCATCATATGGTTGTGAAAGCTGGACATTGAACAAGGAGACAGAAAAAAGAATGGATGCTTTTGAATTATGGTGCTGGAGACATCTATTGGATATACCATGGACTGCCAAAGGAACCAACAGATCTGTCCTAGAAGAAGCGCAACCCGCATGCCCCTTGGAAGCAAGAATGGCTGGACTGCATCTTACATATTTCAGACATGTATTCAGGAGAAATCAGTCCCTGGAGAAACATCATATCTGGGAGAGTGGGAAGTCAAGGAAGAAAAGGAAAACCCTCCACCAGATGGATCAATACAGTGTCTGGGACAATAGCCTTAAACATAAATAAGATCATATGCCTGGCACAGAATCAGGAAGTGTTTCTATCTGCTGTACATAGGGTCACTATGAGTTGGACTCTACTAGATGGCACCTAACAACAACAACAATAATCATGCCCAGCTTCAAGAATTAATTTCTTCCTCACCAAAATATTAAAAATATTTGGTCTGTTCTCTTCTATGTCTGGAATCTTTGCTTCATTGCTTTTCAAAGAAAAAAAGTTGTGATAGCAAATAGTACCAAGGGGTTACAATATATATTAGTTTCCTTATTATTATCTAATTGGCAAAAAAACTTATCTACAAATATTTAACAATGACAGCATATCACACCATTACAGAATCTGGTAATATTACAGTAGACTTCTAGAAAGATGGTGCAATTATTAATCATAGAGAAACTGAAAGACTACTTATTGGCACAATTAGTATTACACTCAAGAAAAGGATCAAAATAGAATATTAATAAAAGTAAACCCAAGAGAAATTCATTTTAAAGAATTTATATAATGATTGTTTTCATTTTTAGGAAGTCATATGATCAAACCTTTCTTTCACAACATGAGATTTCTCCTAAACAGTACCTAATCAATAAAGAACAAAAGTGTATAAGTTAACATGATACTCATAAAACTAGAAATTTGTAGAATTACCAATCTTTTCATCTGGAATGTAACCTAGCATATATTTAATCCACCACGTCACTGCTATAACAAGAATCCTTTACATTAGAAAGGTGGCCTCTAATTTCTGTCTCCATGCTTCTATAGGAGAATCTATTTTTTCCAAGAATATAATACCATTATTGGACAAGACTCACTGTTTCCAGATATTAATACTGCATTTAATATTACATTCATGGAATTTCTTCCAACTATTATTTCCTTTGCCATGGAAAATTCATGTTCTCATTCAAATCAATTATGAATTACTATAAATTATATATTCTCTAGGATTCTGTGAGTTCTTTGCTTCAAAACAATCATGTGAAAGCTTATTTATTAGTTTATTACTTGTAATTGAGCATTTTCTACATAATAATGCCTTATGCCCACTATAAATCTTCATAGACATATATGTATACATACATGTTTAAATATATTAACAAAGGGAATAAAATAAATGATACCTGAGGGTATTTCTAGAGAATCAAATGATTATTTACTCCTTGACCCAATATTTTAATTTTAGTCTTTATTTTTTTCAGTATTGGGGTATGGTACCTAGGGTTTCATGAATGCTAAGTAAGTGCTTTACCACTGAGTTGCACCTCCTACCCCTTTTATGGTTTTATTTTGAGATACGGTCTTCTTAAATTGAGCAGGCTACTTTTGGCCTTGAACTCTTGGTACTCATGCTTCAGCCTCAAGAGTCACTGAGATTATAGGTATGTGGAACAGTGCTTGGCTTCTTTAGCGTGTGTGTGTGTGTGTGTGTGTGTGTGTGTGTGTGTTCATGTGTATCTCACAGTTCCAGAAGATGACATTAACAAAATGTATAAATTTCTCATGTGGAAGAAAATGCATATTACTGAACAGGTGTTCTGTCACTATGGCATTCAATAGTTATACTCTGGATATTAATATAATCTCCTCCAGAAAAGTGTCTGAGTAACTAAATAGGGGGAAGGACCTGAAATGTCACAAGAAGAAATAGGAGAAGTTGTCCTGGATAGCTCAAAGAAGAAGTCATATAGCTGTTTGTGTGAATGGCACATGCAGCATTTATGCCGTATGTATCTGATAAGGTCATGCACTAAGACTTTGTGAAGTGCACCAAGGTATCCCTAAGAAAACTGGGAATAGGTATAGATTCATCCACCTCAGGAAGCAGTAGGGACTCTAAAACAAGACACACTTTTGTTTTGAACCTGGCTATAGTTCTTGATGATTATATGAAACCTAACACATTAACAAGGGCTGGGATTTAGCTCAGTTGGCAGAGCGCCGCTCTGCAGTCTCTAAGGTCGAGTTTGATTCCCAGCATCACAAAAATGGGAGAAGGATGTGGCAACCCACTCCCAAGTCAATCCCGAAACAATCTGCCATTGAAAACCCTATGAGGGTCACTATGAGTCAGACTCAACTCAATGGCACCTAACAACAACACATTAACAAAGGTTTGAAAACTCTTGCCTTTAAGGTGGTTGTTAGGTGCTATTGAGTCGTATCTGACTCATAGCAACTGTAGGTACAACAGGAGAAAAAGTATTGTTTGTGCTTCTCTACTATTCATAGGGTTTTCAATGGCTGGTTGTTTGGGGAGTGGGTGCCAGGGCCCTTCTCCCAAGCCTACAGCACCTGGTGTTCCCAGAAAGTCTCCCATCCAAATACTAACCAGGCCGGACCCTGCTTAGCTTCCAAGATCTGACAGGATCAGATGCCACAGTGGTGCAGCTGGAGGGGCCTTTAAAGTAGGTATTGAATAAACTCTCCCTGAAAATAGCTTTGCAGATTATTTCAAAACTAACCATGAACATCCTAAGTACAGCCATTTCTGTCAATCTATAGGAACTGAAAGCAGTAACCATTTTTGCATTGCAATATTTCAAGAACAATCCACAAGTTGTAAGAATTTTAGGTATTTTACTTTCATCTATCTTCAATATCATTGACACATTTTAGCTACCTGCTTCTTTGCTCTCTAAATAGCTCCATCAATTATTTTAAAAATATTTTCTAAATCAGGCAAGTATATTAAGGCAATTGTCCTTTTAGGGGATCAAATTAAAAAAAAGAAAGAAAGAAAGAGAGAGAGAGAGAGAGAGAGAGAGAGAGAGAGAGAAAGAGAAATGTCCTTTGTTAATTCAAACCAGTTTATCTGAATTTAACCTTCTAGTAATTTTTGACTTTTATTGGATGACTTTGTGGTAGGTACACATGTAATTAGTAACAGCTATGAATTTCTGTTTGTTAAAGTGACAAAATAAGTTATCAAATTAATCATATTTGGAAGCATCTCAATTTACTAAAAGAAAAGATTTAAATTGATTTTAGAAACCTTTTGAAGTTCAAAAAAGGTACAGATATATTTTAGCTAACCTTGTTCTTAAGGTAAGATATGAGTTATTTTTCTTCTCAATCACAAGTTAATTATGACATTCACCTCTTTACAACCTATAGATTCCCCACTCTCTGGAACTATTCTAAACATTTATTTAATGATTTCTGGAGGTCTTCAGATGCACTCTCACTCTTACAAGAGAAACGCTCACCAGATCCTTCACTGTCTGCAGAGAACTGGGATTTCAGAAGAGCTCAGGAAAATCATCCTACCATTAGCACTATAAGCAAATTTGGAAGTTGAAAATGGAACATATTTACTACACCTGGTGTGTCTCTAATTACAATAATGTAGTTCCATCATTTACACACATTTGTCATTTTAATTAATTACTCAGTGTTCAATTCAATCCCTTTGCTGCATTATAAAATTCCCCTTGATTTGAAAAGATATAATTGTTGCTGCAAAGGAACAGCCTTTTTGGACTCAGTGATCCTTAATAAATCAAGGACTATCCTATAAAATTCAACTCCCTTACATGCAGTTCAAGACATAGCCATTTTCAATCATGTTGCCTTTTTTCCATGGCAATTAATATGTTGTTTATTGTTGTTAGGTGCTATAGAAATGAATCCGACTCAGTGACCCTCATAGGGTTTTCAATGTCTGATTGTTTCAGGAAAGCTTCTGGAGGGGATTGCCACATCCTTCTCCTGCTTTTGCGATGCTGAGGATTGAATCCAGGGCCTCAGATACTGCAGAGCAGCACTCCACCAACTGAGCTAAGCCCAATGACTGTAAATATAGGGAATATATTTTGAGTATTTTAGAAAGTAATTTTTAAAAGTCTGCCATCAGTCATAACTCCCAGGTTTAATATCACTATAAATACTAAAAAATGTATTATCATTGTAATATATTAATAATTTTTTCAAGTAAACATTAAAGGAATTGGTAGGTCATTTGTTTGCTGGAGGGTAAATTCATCCACATGAATAGCAATATTAATGTTCAAATATGCCAGAAATTTTTATTTATACAATTCCTTTTATTTCTAAATTTCTTTATTGATTTTTTCTAAAATTTATGTTTTGTTTTAAGTGTATTCAATAATGTTAAAATAGAGATTTGACCAATGTCATGAAGAAGTCATTCATAACTACAGGATGGAATTCCATATGTTTTGGGGAAAATAAAATTCTGGAGAAAAAGTTATTGGCATGAATTAGCTACACTACACTAAAATAGAATTGATTTAAATTGGTTAAGTGTGTGTGTTATTCATGCATTACTTAATGTGATTAGACTGTTTTTTAAGCAAGGCATGTGTATTACCACAGATGACTTCTAATAGCTATTTATTACACTTAAACTGTAGTACATACTGTTCTAAGATGTGATCATCACAACAAACTTGTCAATAAATTGCATTTTTACCTTTATTTCATAGTGAGGAAACTGAAGCACAGAAATTCTGTTAGTCACCTTTGCATTACTTTGCATTCACCCAGACCATCGGCTAAACAAGACCATTTGCGCCTTTCCTCTTGCCCAGACCATCAGCAAGGAAACAGCTCCACCCTTTTGACCTGGATCTTCGACCACCAAGGAAAGGCCCCATTCTTGCCTGGACCACTGATGAGGAAATGGCTCTCCCGCTCTCTCCCCCAGACCTTGGACCTTCGGTGAGGAAAGAATGGTCTCCCGCCAAGACCATCAACAAAGAAAGATCCTGCTCTCCATCTGATCACCAACAAAGCAACAGCTGTCTCCTCATGACCACGAGACCACCAACACACATGTTTGTCCCTGGAAGGCAAAAGCACCTGAGGCTTTTCCTTCCTCCAATCTCCGCCAGCTGCTTGAGGGCCGCAGGTGTCCACGCTCCTCACCGGAGGGTCTGAGTGAGCCTGTCCAAACATCCAGGCTGGACCAGGAGGTGCGCGCCCCACAAAATACTTGAGGTAATCAACCTAATAATAGAAAAAGTATGTTTTGGCTCACGAGTTTTAGAGGTTTCAGTCTATGATCACTTAGCCCTGTTGCTTTTGGTCTGTGGTGGCATAGAAAATTATAGAGGGAGCACAAAACAGAGAAAACCTGTTTATTTCATGGTGGATATGCCAGAGGGGCCAGGGTCACAATATCCCCTTTAAGGGCATGCCTCCAATGACCTAATGGCTTTCTATTAGGTCCCACCTCTTAAAGATTCCACTGCCTCCCAATAGCACCACAATTTGATGACCAAGGTTTTAATACATGGGAATTTGGGGGACATTTCATGTGCAAACTATAGTAGAGGGGTTGTATAATTTCCAAATTTTATGCAATAAGCAACACAGATCAGATCTGACTTCAGAACATATACCTAGTAACTCTGCATTCCTACCAATATTTGTTTCCTCTATATTACATTATATTTATTGTTATTAAGCTATTTTATAGTACAATACACTGTTTTCAATACAGTATTTGAAGATTACTGTTACATGAAATAGGAGAAATAAGTTTTGGTGTTCTGTTGCAGAGTAGGGTGAATAAATATAATGATAATGTACTGTATATATCTCAAAAAGCTAGAAAAATATTGAATATTTTCACTATAAAGAAATGTTTAAGATAGATATGTTTACCCTGATTTGAATACTGCACAATGTATACATATATTTAGGTATCATATATTGCCCTATAAATATATGTATAATTTGAGTCAATTTTTGAAGATTGAAGATTAAAGCCTAGTCTCATTTTACCTTTCCCAGAGAGTCATAAAAAAATGAGTCAAATATATTTCTTTTTTATTGATGTGACAAGTCTCCCATGTATCTTGATACGTTATATTAACATTTCTCCTTAGCTCAAAATGTTTTCATTTCTTGTGATTTGTTTCTTGTCCTGTGAATTATTTGGAAATTCTTTGTTAAATTTCAAAATATTTGTAAAAAATTTAAATGCTTCATTGCTTTTATTTATAATTGTGTAAGGAAATATTAATGTAGTATAACTTGGTAATAATTAATGTTCGAGTATGTGATCTTTCCAGGTGAATATATCCTGTGTATTTGAAAAGATTGTGTTCCTTTTGGTGTAGTGTCCATAAATACCAAGTAGTTTGAAATGCTGAATACTACTGTACAACTCTTTCACGTTTTTACTGATTTTTCAATCTTTGTGTTTTATCAATTGTTGAAAAGGCATGCTTAGATACTTGAGCTATCATCATGAGACTGTATAATTTGTTCATTAATAAGGTCATTGTTTTTTCTTTTTTGTAATACTGGGGAGTCAAAGCCAGGGACTCACTCATGCTTTTTCTAAGCACTCAATGACTGAGCCATATCCATGGCCTATTTTTTACTTAGTGTTTGAGACAAGGTCTTACTGTTACACAGGATGCCTCTGGTCTCAAACTTGGCAAATTCTTCTGCCTTTGCCTCCTGAGTCACTGGGATTAAAGGTTGGTGCCACTACATCCAGCTTAATGCCAATTTTTTGACACATATTTTGAAACTCGGTGATTACTAAATAGATACTTATAATTGTTATGATTTCAAGGTGAATTGAGAGTTATGTCATTAGGAACTGTTCTATTTTTCTATGGTAATAATTTTTTGTATTTAAATCTATTGTATCTGGAACTTATAGATTAATAAAATGCATGTAGCTTTCTTATCCATAATGACTGCATTGTATATATTTGCCAGCCATTTATTTCCAATCTATATATGTTATTGTACTTAATATTTTTATTGGTTATGATAATCAGTATTTTTATTAGACAAAATCTATTACTGTTTAAAATGACTATTAATATGACTACATTGGAGTGTATTGCATTACTTGCTATTCCTTTGACCACTCTATTTTTAGGGCATAATTTGGATTTTCCAGCATTTTCTTACCAAAACATTTTATCTAAAGTTATTTTCACTATGAATTTTAGTAGTTCTAGGAATTTCACAGTCAATTTTGCATATATATGATGTTACTGTGTATAAAACGTGTTGCTGTTATTATTGTTGTTGTTAGGTTCTGTTGAGTTGGGTCCAACTCATAGTGACCCTACATACAACAGAATGAAACACTCTTCCATTCTGCACCAGGCATATGATCTTATTTGCATTTAAGACTATTATTGTAGATTCTGTGTCAATCCATCTAGTTGATGGACTTTCTTTTTGTCATTGACCCACCACTCTCCCAAATATGATATCTGACTCCAGGAATTGGTCCCTTCTGACTCCAGGTCCAACAATGTAAGATGCAGGCTAGCCATCCTTGCTTCCAAAGAGCACTTTGGTTGCATTTCTTCTACGACAGATCTTTTGGTTCATTTGGCAGTCCATAGTATATCCAGTATTCATCTCCAGCATTGTGAAATTCTGGAAATTGAAAATTCCTATCTCCCTTAATCAGTGTCTAGCTTTCACAACCATATGATGAAACCAAAAATACCATGGCATCAGTCAGGTGTACCTTCATCTTCAATGTGACATCTTTATTTTTCAACACTTAAAAAGAGGTTTTTTGCAATAGTTTTTCCCAATATAATGTGTCTTTTAATTTCTTGAGTGTTGATTAAGAACCAAGTAAAGCAAAATCTTGGACAACTTCAATCTTTTCTGAATTTATCATGAAGTTGTTTACTGACACAGTTGTTAGGATTTTGTTATGTTGATGTTGAGGCACAATCCATACTGATAAATGTTTCAAATGTTCTTCGCTTTCAACAAGCAGAATTATCATCTGCATAACGTAGGCTGTTCATGAGTCATCTTCTTATCATGGTGCTGTATTCTCACAAAGACCAGCTTCTTGGATTATTTGCTCAGCACAGAAACTGAAGAGGTATGGTGAAAAGATACAACCCTGATGTACACCTTTCTTGACTTTAAACACTCTTTCCTTGTTCTGTTTAAATGACTACTCCTGGTCCATGTACAGATTCCTCATGAGTACAATATAATTAAGTGCTCTAATATTCCTATTTTGCAATGTTAACCATAATGTATTATGTGACACACAGTCAAATGCCTTTGCATATTTGATAAAATATAGATATCTTCCCAATATTCTTTGTTTTTGACTAATATCCATCAGATATCAGCAATCATGTACCTGGTTCCATACCTTCTTCTGGGCCTGGCTTGATTTTCCAGCAGTTCCTTGTCTATACACTGCATCAGTCACTTTTGAATGATCTTTAGCAAAATTTTCCTTATGTGTGGTATTAATGACAGTTTCCAAATTTGGGTGATCCTCTTTCTTTGGAATAGACACAAATATGGATCACTTCCAGTTAGTTGGCCAGGTAGCTGTTTTCCAAATCTCTTGGCATAAACAAGTTAGTATATCCAGTGCTACATCTGTTTGTTGAAACATCTCAACTAGTATCCCACCAATTCCTGGAGCCTTGTGTTTTACCAATTCCTTCAAGGCAGCTTCTACTTCATCCTTCAATACCATTGTTCCCTTATCATATGCGACTTCCTGAAATGGTTGGTCATCTATGAATTCTCTTTGGTATAATGACTCTGTTTATGCCTTCCATCTTCTTGTGATGTTTCCTGTGTCACTCAATATTTTTCCTGTAGAATACCTTCACTATTGCCAGTCAAGACTTGAATTTTATCTTTAATTCCTTGTTGTTGTTGTTGTTGTTGTTAGGTGCAGTCAAGTTGTGCCCAACTCATAGCAACCTTCATAGGGTTTTCAATGGCTGATTGTTTTGAGATTGCCTCAGGAGTGGATTGCCATGTCCTTATCCCATTTTTGCAGTACTGGGAATCAACCTGGGACCTCAGAGACTGCAGAGTATTGCTCTACTAACCAAGCTTAATCCCAGGCCCTCCAATTCCTTAAGCTTGAGAAAAACAGAGTGTGTTCTCCTCTTTTGATTTTCTATCTCTAGCTCTTTGCACATGTCATTATAATGTTTATACTGTCTTCTTGAGCTGGCCTTTGAAGTCTGTCTAGTTCCTTAACTTCATCATGTCTTCCTTTTACTTTAGCTGCTTGATGTTTAAGGGCAAGTTTCAGATTCTCTTTCAAGATATAGTCTGGTCTTTTCTTTTTTCCTGTTTTTTTAATAACATTTTGCTTCCCTCATGAATGATAATGAATGATAACTTTGATGTTATGCCACAATCATCTGGTCTTCTGTCATTAGCATCTGGTGCATCAAACCTGTTGTTGCGGTGGTCTCTGAACTCAGGTAGGATATCCTCAAGGTAATATCTTGGCTCTTGTACACTTGTTCTAATTTTCTTCAATTTCAGTTTGAACCAGCATATGGGCAGTTAAAGATCTGATCCACAGTCAACACCTAGTCTTGTTCTGGCATTTGATGTTGGGCTTTACCATCATTTCATTCCACAAATGTAGTCAGTTTATTTCTTATATGTTCCATTTCATCAATTCCATATGTATAGTAGCTGTTTATGTTGGAGAAAAACATGTATGTGCAATGAAAAGGTAACTGGTCTGACAAAATTCTATCATGCAATCTCCAGCATTGTTTCAGTCACCAAAGCCATATTTTCCAACTACTAAGCCTTCTTCTTTATTTCCAACTTTTGCATTCTAGTAACCAATAATTATCAGTACATCCCAATTGCATGTTTGATCTATTTCATATGGCAGGAGCTGATAAAAATCATCCCTGTCTTCATTTATGGCCTTAGTGTTGATTGCATAAATTTGAATAACATTCATATTATAACTGTCTTTCTTTGTATCCATATGGATATCTTTCTATCACTGAAAGCACTGTACTTCAGGACAGATCTTGAGATGTCTTTTTTGATGATGAATGTAACCCCCCATTTCTCTTGAAGCTGTCATTCCCAGAATAGTAGACCATCTGATCTGATTCAAAATGATCCATGCAAGTACATTTTAATCCACTGATGCCTAGAATGTTGGTGATTATGTACTCCATTTCCCTTTTGATGATTTTTAATTTTCCTAGGTTCATACTATGTAAATTCCACATTCCAATGATTAGAGGAAAATTACAGTTGTTCCTCCTAATTTTGAATGGTGCCAGATCAGCAAATGGAAGTCCCTCAGGCTTTCCTGCATTCCTGCCATTAAATTAAACTCTACTTTGAGAAGATAACTCTTCCCTAGTCATCTTTTGAGTGCCTTCCAACCTGATGGGCTCATTTCCTGGCACTATATCTGACAGTGTTTCTTTGCTATTCATAGTTTTTAATGGCATTGTTTCATGATTGGGCTGCTAGGTCCTACTCCCCAGTCTGTCATAGTCTGGAAGCTCAGCTGAAAACTTTCCACCATGAGTGGCCCTGCTGGAATCTGTCATACCAGTAGGATAGGTTTTAGCATCACAGTAACACACAAGCCCCCACAGTATAGCAAACTGGCAGACATGTAGAAGGCATAAAACATAGAAGTTTTAAATCATAAATGTTAACTTATTCTCCTATTTATAAAAATCTATAGCTTTATGTCTCCCTAATTATGTGAAAACTGTAATTTCCCTAACACTTTTTCTGCTGCATTTTCTTATTCCTCTTTGTATTAGGAGTTTGGGTTTAGCTTAGTTGGTAGAGTACTTCTCCACACTCTCTGAAGACCTGGGTTCAATTCCCAGCACCACAAAAATGGGAGAAGGAAATGGCAATCCACCCCTGAAGCATCTCGGAAACAATCGGTCATTGAAATCCCTATGAGGGTCCCTATGAATTGGACTCAACTCACCAGCACCTAACAACAACAACTTTGTATTAGTTTGTTAGCCTTCGATCACAAGACAACATAAATGAGTTGGGAGGGGACATAAATAACAGGAATTACATGTCTCATATTTTTGAAAGCTCAAAGTTCAAGATCAATATGTTGGCTCATTTTTTGCTTCTTAGAAGTATAAAGGAGAAGCTCTTACCCTTCTTTGTAAGATCTGTTTAATTCAGAATTACAGTTGTCCTAAATGCTGTGTGTATCTGGTGTTTAAAAGTCAAAGTTTGTGGAAGAGAAATCTTAATTCTGAGAGTATTTGGATTCAACAACTATAACAGCCTTCAATCAACCATATAAAATATTTTTAGTCTCAGGGTTTTATTTTTTTTTCAATTGACAGGTATCTCAGGTTTTTCTCCTCTTTAAAATTATTGCTGGCTCTTTCCAACACGAAGGACATTTGTACTTTGTGGGGCATCGCCCTGCCACTGGACTCACTCTGGCTGTGAGTGGGAACCAACTGCCAAGGACCCGCTGTCTGGTGAGGGGGAACTGAGCACCTGGAAGCCATGCTGCCTGGAAAGGAGGCTTATACCCACAACTGCTCTGAAAAGTCTTGAGAAAGGCAGGCTCACAGGCTTATACCAACAGCAGTTCCTTGCTTCCTTCTTCCCAGTGAAGACACCAGCTCCAAATGCTCTGCTTCAACAGCTCTTTATTGGTTCATCTGTTCTGGTCAATGGAATGGACCCAGACTGCTCCATGTACCATCCTTATTTACTCTCCAGAGGCTAGTTGGGGGCCAATCAGAGGCAGTTACCCCATACAGGTCTCGGCCAATCGGGGGATATGCAAATTTGGCTTTGTAAAAGTAGCCAATCAGGGGTGGTTCCCGAACAGTCCAATCAGGAGCCCTTTGGTGGCTTGGAAATAGCCAATCAGCATCAAGGGGTCTGAAGAGAGGAATTGGATGCCAGCACCATCTTTGGGAGCCCTACCACCCTGAGTTCCCAGATGTAGGGCAAAGGTGATTGCCAGGGGAACAAGCTTCAGACCTCCAAGGGGGCCTAGGTAGGCCCCAGGGCAAACTGCCTCTCTAGGCAGTGCCCTACAATACTTAATCACAGGAAGTTTACTGAATCATTCTGAATTCCTTATTTCTTTAGCACCCCTGACACTTTACTTTGAACTAGCTGTTAGATTGGGGATTTGAATTTGTTTAAAAAGTAAAATTACACAGATATGATGATTATGTTGAAAAATTGAGAAAATACACTTGACAGGTAAAGGGGAAAATGCACATAGTTAAAGAGAAACTGAGGAAATTTCTCACCTGTAGTAGTGAACTTAAGGTATTAAATCAGGCACAACAAAAATGATCCCAGATAGAAACATATAATTCAAGAGAAAATGATGAATAGTGAAAAGAGAATTAAGTATATAAATGTATGTAAATATTTCCTCCTCAACAAAAAATAGTAATGTGGAGTTTAAAAGGTAGAGAGAAAATGCACATCTGTAATTATGCAAAAGGCAAAAATCACCTAAAAGTGGTATTACATTCTCCTCTTCTGACATAGAATTGTTTACATCCTAATAATTAAATTAAAAAGAAATCCATATTATTAAAATTGGAGCAATCTGAAACATTTTTAAACAAAGAAGAGATAGGTGAAGATAAAGGATCATAAAATAAGGAAGTCAAATAGAACATGCATAGTAAATTTATATGTAAATAAATAGTATCAGTTACTATAGTGAACATATGCTAAATTCTACAAGAACTAATATATACTTAGATTTAGTTCTAAACCTAAACCTGTACTACTCTTAAGAGATATGGTTCTGCCGGGTGCAGTGGCGCAAGCCTGTAATCCCAGCGGCTTGGGAGGCAGAGGCAGGAGGATCACAAGTTTGAGACCAGAGGCAGTCTGCATAATTTAGCTAAACCCTGTCTCAAAAAGTTAAAAAAAAAAAAAAAAAAAGGGCTGGAGGCAGCGGCAGCTCAGTTGTCCAGCTCTTGCAAAGCATGCAAGCATGTGACATTGGGTTCAACCTCCAGTACCACAAAAAAAAAAAAAAAAAAAAAAA
>VMDO01036314.1:0-15266 GCA_007922755.1 Pedetes capensis
TATTGTCAGTGCTTCTCTGCTGTTCATAGGGTTTTCAATGGCAGATTGATTTTTGGGAGGGGGTTGCCAGGTCCTTCTCCCAAGCCTACAGCATCTGGTGTTCCCAGGTGGTCTCCCATCCAGGTACTAACCAGGCCCGACCCTGCTTAGCTTCCGAGATCTGACGGGATCGGACGCCACAGGGCTACCACTGCAGGCAAAATGTGTAGCCCAAGCTGGCCTCGAACTCATGATCCTCCTGCTTCAGCCTCCGTGTTCACCGGTGTGTGCCACCACGACCGGCTGCCAAATCCTGCTCAGCACTAAACAAAACAATCACAAATATGCTTACACATTTTCACTAAAGGGAGACTAACAACTTAGAGAAATAGTCCATTCCATTTCTATAATATTATATATTATTGCAAAATGCTTAATTGATATCTACATTGTTATATGTAGAAAGATTAAGTGGCTTCACATGGTAAATGCCCCTTGATAGGAGTTACAAGGCCTAGGATCGGTATACTCTTGTCTATCTATTGTAAGATGTGAATTCCAGAGTGGGTTAAGCAGTCATAGAAGAAAGATGAGAAATGGATTCCAGACAAACCTGTTTCAAGAGCTTTCAGCTTCAGCTTTTCACCCACTGAAAATGTCAAACGTTTATTCAGGGGCACTACCAAATTACATTCAACCTTTCTGTTCAAAATAGACTGAAACATCATTTTGCCATTATTAGGTGAAAAAAATTAACAGCTTGCTACATTGTTATCTCTACCATTACACTGGGATTTTAGATTTCATGTAATGTACCTTTTTATGAAATGCAGTTCATAGTCCAGGTTAACATTTTGACATATTCAATTCATTCTGTAATAATAGAAATATAAATATTATAAGACCAACGTCTTCAACTATGCTAGTAAAATATTAACAATTAGTGTTAGACTAAAAATAAATTTTTAAGTCATAAAAAGAAATCATAATAGGCAAATAAAAGTCATAATTAAAATCAAACCTAATATTTCTCCTTTAATTTTCTTGGATTCTCTGCATTATTTCCACATTTCCTTGAGGTATTTCAATATACATTATTTCTCTGCTGAAGTTTATTTTAATATAGCAAAAAATTATACCTATTTGAGCCAGCAAAAAATTAATTTTTATCTAGCACCACAAATCCAAGCAAAAAAATTCTGTGCTACCTTAGACAAATAAAAATGTGACCTCATAAGAAAAAAAATCTACAGAGAAGAACCCACAAAATCAATAACTCATTCCAAAATATTACCCACTTTTCTTAATACCTAAAGATTTAAATGTAGGTTCTTTAGCTTTATCTTCAGTGGAGATAGAACCAGATGATCACTACCTTTAAAACAAATATTTATTTATCCTACTAAAATTTATTGAGCACCTAGGCTAAAGTGATATAGAATAAATAAAAACACATGTTTTAATGTCAAGAAACATATAGTCTAGTTTACATAAGACTACATATACACATATGATATCTATTTATATACATATGTATGTGTGTATATATATGTGTGTGTGTTTATGTATGTGTGTGTATATATGTATATATATGTATATATGTGTGTGTATATATGTATATATATGTGTATATATATATATATATAGAGAGAGAGAGAGAGAGAGAGAGAGAAAGAGAGAGAGAGAAACAGAAAGAGAGAGAGAGAGAGAGAGAGAGGCAAATTCCAGCAAGATTGGGGAAGATTTCACAAAAGTAATTGATATTTGATTTTTTATGGCAGAGAAATAAAGAAAAGCATTTAAAGAAGAAGGAATAATATCTACAGAGCAGGAAGGACAGAAACAGCAGAAATTCAAGGCACAGAAAGACATCTTGCATAGCTAGAGAGGTAGGAAGTGATTGAAGATAAAACCAGAAAAATAACTTAGGTATAAACAGTGAAGGGTCTCAAATACTCTGCTAAAGAGTGAAAAAATTATTTTTTAAGAGTTATTAAAGGTGTTTTAAGCAGGATGTTAGGATGACTTGATTTGGTAGCTTACAAAAATAACACTGATGGATTATGGGTGCCAAATAAGGAGTGGAATATTAAAGATGTAATTGCAATATTCCTGGTAACCATTGCCCAATAACCTTATTTAGCTACTGTGGTTTAAATGAAGCACAATTGCTCTTTATAGTTCAGGCAAAAGTTGATGAGAGTCTAAACTAATAGCATAGAAAATAGAAGATAAATTTGCAAAACATTTAAGATTAATTCACAAAATATGGGGGACTAATAGGGCGGAGGGATGGTAGAGAAAGAAAAGCTGATTCTAAGGTTTAAGCTTAGATGACAAGATAAACTGATGCTGCCATTATAAGAAAGAAAAAGAAAAAAAGAAAGAGGAAAGGGAAGGAAAGGAGAAGGTGGAGGAGGTCATCGAGAGAGAGCATAGTTTGGCTAAAGTAATGCTGGACAGAATATAATGACCCAAGTTTTTAGATACATTAAATTTGAGTTGACTGCAGAACATTTGATTAGAAATAATCAGAGAGCAGCTGGAAAAATAGGGCAGATTTAGGATAGAGGTCTAATCTGAAGAGCAGGTACCTAAATCTGTTAGGTTTTATGAGTAAAATGTTGGGTGAAAATGTTGAGGTAGGGGGAGGGACTGAGGGATACATTCCGCTACTTATAGGAGAAAACAGCTGAGAATGGAGCCTTAGAAGACATGAACTTGTAACATCTCAAGATGTACTCTTACAGTGTTGTTGTTGTTGTTAGGTGTCATTGAGTCAGTCTGACTCATATGACCCTCATATAGTTTTTAATGGCTGATCGTTTTGGGAGTGGGCTGCCAGGTCCTTCTCCCATTTTTTGGGTGCTGGGGATTGAACCACACTCCTCAGAGAGTGCAGAGCAGCACTCTACCAACTGAGCTAAACCCCAACCCTCTTACAGTGTTAGGTCAACTAATATTTACTTTTCTGGGCCAAAACAAAAACAAAACTCTTTAGCTTTTCTTCACAGGTCCAGTGCTTTATTTTTTAAATAAGTGCTTTTTAAAAATCCTTAAATGTGAAATTCAGAAATCAAAAATATTCCAGTGAGTGCTCAGTATAATTATATTTGCCTGCAGCCATAGCACTGTGGTATCAAATCTTGGAAGCTAGGCAGGGTCAGGCCTAATTAGTACTTGGATGGGAGAGTGCCTGGGAACACCAGATACCATAGGCTTGGGAGAAGGACCCGGCAACCTACTCCCAAAAATCAATCTGCCATTGAAAACCTTATGAATAGCACAGAAAAACACTGACAATAGTGCTTTGCCTGTTGTATATAGGGCCAGTATGAGTCGACTCAATGGCACCTAACAACAACAACATAATTATATTTAGCAGTAAGTAATCTACAGTAGTAGGGACAGCACCAATAATGTAAATTTACAGATAATCCTTGGGGCTGGGGTTTACCTTAGTTGGCAGAGTGCTGTTTTGCATGCTCTGAGACCCTGGGTTCAATCCTTGTTGTTGTTGTTAGGTGCCGTCGAGTTGGTATCCGACTCATAGCGACCCTCATAGGGTTTTCAATGGCTGATTGCTTCGGGATTGCCTTGGGAGTGGATTGCCAGGCCCTTCTCCCATTTTTGCGGTGCTGGGAATTGAACTCCGGGCCTCAGAGACTGCAGCGCAGCGCTCTACCAACTGAGCTAAATCCCAGCCCGGGTTCAATCCTCAGCACCGCAAAAATGGGAGAAGGACCCAGCAGCCCACTTGCAAAACAATCAGCCATTAAAAACCCTGTAAATAGCAGAGAAGCACTGACATCGTGTTGGGCATGACATAGTGTTGGGAAGTGTTTCCTTCTGTTATACATAGGGTCACTGAGTTAGATGCAACTCCACAGTACCAAACAACAAACAACAACCTCTCATTAAGCTGGTAGGTCCATCCTCTTAGCCAATAACAAGTAGTACTGCCTGGTGAACTTTTGCCTCTTCATGCAACTATTCACTAATGAAGAAGCTAAAGAAATGGCTAGGGAAATAAAAGCAATATAAGATTAAGGAATCTCAGTTAAATTACAAAACTAAGTAGGTAATATATTATTCATTTATATACTATATATATTTATGAGCTATATTTTTTATTCAACAGATCTATATTCCTCCTATCACTTTGCTTTCTACTTTTTCCCAGAGAACCCCAAAACAAAGTCATCATTAGAAATACTAAAGGATACTATCTGCCTATGACTTCTTAAAATCTATTTTCCTTTTATAAGTAAAAAGTTATTGTGATTTAGAATTTCTATTTTACCTTACTTTTATTTATTTTCCTGAGAACTTGTCATGTGGTAAAAGAAATACTGGAAATAATTTATGAATGATAAATGCTTACCCTAACAGGTTGAATATGGCATATCATATATTCCACTTCCTCTCCACCCAAAAGCCTGTCAAAATGTCAGTAAAACAATAGAGATAGTGTTAAGCAACAAGAACAAAGAGAATAACACAAAAAATGGGCAAAATATTTCAATGCATTTTTGGAAGACAAAAAGCAGATAGAGAAGTTAATACTTAATTTTTTATTTTAGTTTTTATTTTTTTGCTTGAAGGTTGAATCCAGGGCCTTATTCATACTCTGCAAGTGCTCTACTACTTTAAAATTAAATCTTTAGTTTTTTTTTTTTTTTTTTTTTTTTTTTTTTTTTTTTTTTTTTTTTTTTTTTTTTTTTTTTTTTTTTTTTTTTTTTTTTTTTTTTTTTTTTTTTTTTTGAGTCAGGATCTCACTATGTTGCATAGGCTGCTTCTGGCTTCAAACTCGTGATCATCCTGCCTCAGCTCCCCATAAATCGCTGGGGTTACAGGTGTGGGCAACAATGACGACCCACACAGTTTCCAGTTTCCTTTTTTAATTAATTAATTAATTTATTTATTTATTTATTTCAGTACTAGGGAGTTAAACCCAGGGCCTTAAACAGGCTAGGCAAGTGTGCTACCACTGAGCTGCACCCACAGGCCCTCTTTATTATTTTTTATTTTGAGATAGAGACATGCTAAATTGTACAGGCTGCCTCTGGCCTTGAACTTACAATCATCCTGCCTCAGCCAACCAAGATATTAGGCTTATGGTGTGCACCACAGCATCCTTCTCTTTATAAGTTGACTATGTTAGGTATTTGTTACAGTGACAAAACTCAGTTAGTAGAGCACTTGCTTTGCATGTTCTGAAGCCCTGGGTTCAATCCCCAGCAATGCAAAAAATGAGAGAAGGACCTGGCAGCCTAGTTCTGAAACAATCCTGAAACAACCAGCCATTGAAAACCCTATGAATAGCAGAGAAGCACTGACATAGTGCCAGGCACGGTACAGTGTGGGGTAGTGTTTCGTTCTGTTGTACATAGGGTCACTATGAGTCAGACCCAACTCGATGGTACCTAACAACAACAGTGCTGGAACAGTTGGGCATCGATATGCTGCCCCCCTAAAAAAAAAGAAAAGAAAATGAAAAAAAAGAAGAAAATACAGACAGAATGCTAATCCTTACATCATATTTAAAAATTAACTTAAATGGATCATGGGCCTAAATAGAGCAGTCAAAACTATAAAATTTCTTGAAGAAAACTTAGAATAAAATCTTGGTAGGGAGGCTGAATGCGGTTGCAAGTGTAAAATGGTACAACCACTTTGGGAAAACATTTGGCAGGTTTTTTTTTTTTTTTAAGTTAAATATCCCTAATCATATGACCCAACAATTCCACACATAGATATTTATACAAGAGAAATGAAAACTGGAAACAACCCAACTGTCCCAAGTAGTGAATGAGTAAACATCATAGCTTTGGAATCCTATTCATGAATAAAAAGGAACAAACTGCTGATATACATAATAACATGGGAGAAATACATAAGGATTATATTATGGGAATGAAGAAAGACTTAAAAGATTAAATACTATATGGTTCTGTTTATCTGACATTCTCAAACAGGCAAAACTGCCAGAGATGTGGAGTGAGGGACAGTGCTTACGGAAGAGTTTAGGAATTTCGTCTGTATCTTGATCATGGTGATGGTTACACGACTATATACATAGTCAAAACTCATTAAACTGTACACTTAAAATGAATGAATCTTACTGAATGAAAATTGTTCCTCAATAAAACTGATTTTTAAAATAGACTAAGAGTTGTAATATAGAAGACAAAAGACAAGAACACTAGAAGACAAGTTGGCCTATGAATCTAATAATACAAGATCCAGAATGAGAGAACAGAGAAAACACTAAGTTTCCTACTAATCTAATTTGTCCTCTAAAAGGTGAACTTGGTATTTAGTACTCCATGTCCCATAAAAGAGCCTTATTTAACAGTTTACATTTTAACTTAGCCATATAAATGTGTACAGATTTTTAGAGGTCTTAAAATATTTCAAGACTATTTCTTAAATAATTTTCCTTCTCTAAATCACACTCTGCCTCTTTGAAATTTGTAGTGCTATAAATAAAATCTAATTCTATCCTAAGTTGTTATTTAGATCTTATAATGGGGGCAAGCTGCTGTTTTCAGGGGACTGTGTACTACTATGCAATTAACAAATACATAAACTATTATTTTAAATGAATGTTTCTTAAGCATATCATACATTTATTACTGTATTTCTGTAACTCTGTAAGTCATCTTTTTTCAACAACTTTATTAGTATATAATTACATAACATACAATTCATGCATTCAAAGGGTGAGATACAATGCCAGCCATTTATCTTTTGTACAACTTTTAAATAAGATAGGGAAAGTTCCCAGCAACTCAGGAGGCTGAGGCAGGAGGATTGCAAGTTCCAAGTCAGAGGCAGCCTGCATCATTTAACAAGATCCTGTCTCAAAATAAATAATACAAAAGGGGATAGGAGTGTGGCTCAGTGGTAGAGCACTTACCCAGCCTGCATGAGGTTTTGGGTTCAACCTCTTAGTAGTGAAAAAAAAAAAAAAAAAAGAAGGAAAGATAATATGCTGGTAAAGCAAGATTCCAGTTTTGCCATGCCCTCACAAGGTGACCTTCAATAACCCCTGGGTTTCAGTATCCTTACCTATAAAATCAGGGAGTTAAACTAGATGACTATTTATCCCTAGGTGTGACTTATCTTCAAGATCATTTCATTTAGCTAGTTTATTTTTAACTTCTAATTTCTCTTTAGCACTAACACCAAATACTGGGATAAGCAGCTCAGAAAGATGTACTTTACACTAGAACAGTTGCAACAATCCTTTGAACTAAAGATTGTGCTGGCAGATTTATTATAGCACTTGGAAGTCTTTATAAATGTTATGAGATTCTTGTGAGGCTTTCTTGAGAGAAGACAGTTTCCTTTTACACATTCCAAAATAATAAAATAAAGAGAATGAGGATAGTCACATAATGTGTTTAACTTAGATCAGCTTCCTTTCTCTAACTTTTTCTCATTTCTAGAAGCAAATCTGAAAACTGTGTGTGGAAAGCAGAACAGATTTGCAAGTATATTCAAGAAAACTATATTAAAGTCAGTAGCTCAGCCAAAGAACTTAATCAAAAATATAAACAATATTTCCCACAGAGCTTTTATTGAAGTCAAAAATGAAGTTCCCAAAAAGGCCTGGTTGAGCTGGAAATTCTATCACCATAACATTTTAATAGTATATTACTTCATTTGCTTCTTTTCTCTATTTTAAATAACAAAATTGAACCCACTAAGTTATACTTTTAAATGAATATGGCTATTCCTAAAAAATTTACCTGTGAACTGTTAGTAATAAGGTATTAATATAGGTTAAACCGTAATTCCGCCAAAAAATGTATTGACACCTAACCCCCTGTACCTCAGAATGAACATACTGGCAAACAAGGCCATACTAGAAGTTGTACTGGGCTAGGGTAGGCCCTTAATTCAATTTGACTTCTGTCATCTGTGAAGAGGAGACAGGTAAGCAAGAAGATGACCATGTGAAGAAAGAGGCAGATTGGAGGGAGGCTGCCACAGGCCAAGGAACACATGGGGCTACCAAAAGCTATAAAGTCAAGGATGTGTCATCACCTTTAGGCTTTCAAGGGACCACGACCCTTCTAACACCCTCATTTCCATCTAGCCTCCAAAATTGTGAAAAATAAATTTCTGTTATTTAAACTACCCAGTTCGTGAGACTTTGTTATGACAGCAATAGAAAAAGAATACAAAAAACCTGGGCATGGTGGCATACACCTGTAATCTCCACCTGGGAGGTGGAGGCAAGAAAATCATGAATTCAAGGCCAGCCTGGGCTATGAGACCCTGTCTTGACCATTCCACCCCCCAAAAATATATATATATGCAAATATATACCCAACACACACACACACACACACACACACACACACACACACACACACACCTCTTAAAACACCTGGAAAGAGAACCTCATTTTAATGAAATTGTTGGATTTCTAAAAGTCTAATATTATCATCAAAATTGGAGGTGTGCACTTGAGTAGTTAATTATAATAATGCATGATGCTTTATAACATTTACACAATCTCTTTAAGACACTGAATTTCCACTTTTTGGTGGTATGTTGTTGTTGTTGTTAGGTGACGTCGAGTCGGTATCCGACTCATAGCGACCCTCTGTACAACAGGGCAAACACTATTGTCAGTGCTTCTCTGCTGTTCATAGGGTTTTCAATGACAGATTGATTTTTGGGAGGGGGTTTCCAGGTCCTTCTCCCAAGCCTACAGCTTCTGGTGTTCCCAGGCGGTCTCCCATCCAAGTACTAACCAAGCCCGACCCTGCTTAGCTTCAGAGATCTGATGGGATCGGATGCCACAGGGCTACAGCTGCAGGTTTTTGGTAGTATTAAGGAACTAAATCAAAAAGAAAAGAACAGGAAGTAAAAGGCATAATTTTTCAAGAAAGAAATAACAGTATCTTTGGGCACAGCAAGGCAGCTTACTCAACAGACTAAAACTCAAAGGAAAACAACTACAAAAGAGCTTTTTTTTTTTTTTTTCAGTACTGGGGGTTGAACCCAGGGTCTCTCGCCTGCATTCTTTGCAAGTGCTGGGCCACTGAGTTGCACCCCCAGCCCTTTTTTTTTTTTTTTTTTTTTTTTTTTTTTTTTTTTTTTTTTTTTTTTTTTTTTTTTTTTTTTTTTTTTTTTTTTTTTTTTTTTTTTTTTTTTTTTTGAGACAGGATCTCACTAAGTTACGCAGACTGCTGCCTCTGGTCTCAAACTTGTGATCCTCCCGCCTCCGCTTCCCAAGTCGCTGGAATTACAGGCGTGCGCCACCACAGTCGGCAAAAGAACTATTTCTAAACTGCAAAGTTGTATCACTTGTTATGAAGCCATCTGACTCTCAAAATAAGAACTTTCACAGCAGTAATAATTTATTTCAGAATTTTATGATAAAATCTGTTATGGGTTAGATATGAAGTATCTCCCAAAAGGTCATGCATTGAAGGCTTGGTCCCAATGCAAGCAGTTTTCAGAGATGGGGCTTTGGGGAAGTGATTGGATCATGAGAGCTCTTTTTTCGTCAATGTATTAGACCACTGATGGATTCATAATTTGATGGCATTATTGGGAGGTGATGGAAGCTTTTGAGTGAAGCTTCATTGGAGGAAGTAGGTCATTGAGGGTGTGTACCTAGTAGATATATCTTCTCCCAGGTCCCTCTCTGTCTGTACCTCTTTTCTTCCTGGATGCTATGAGGTGAGCAGCCCCCTCTTCCACACGCTCCTCCTGCCATGGTGTTCTGCCTTCCATTAGGTCCACAGTAATGAAGCCAGGCTGCAATGGATGAAACCTTTGAAACCATGAGTCAAAACAAATCTTTTCTCCCTAAATTGCTTATTTTGGGTATTTGTCACAGTTATGAAAAGTCTGACTAACACAAAATGTAAGTGGGAAATTTTCATAAGATGCTTTAAGTATGAAAAGAATGGACAGGGATGTGATAGATAGCTTTCATATCCTTTGATATTAGATTCAGACTCTATATGTGATTTCATTTTTTGGAAAAGACAATTTCATTGAAAGATTATAGGGAGGCTTTGCCTATCCTCTCAAAAAATCTTCCTTGCTCACGAAAAAATATATATAAAGACTTAAAGAATCGAAGAGATGTATATTTAAGCATTAAAAAGATTAAGTTTCAAAAAGGAGATGATTAGCTGCATGTGGTGGCACCTATCTGTAACCCTATCTCTTAGGAGGCTGGGGCAGGAGGATGGCAAGTTTGAGACCAAACTGAGCTACATAGTGAGACCTTACCTCAAAAAAGTGAGTGAGAAGATTATTTCCAAATTTATTAGACTGGCCAAGAAATTAAAATCAAATTCTCAACAGTTTTACATTTAACTTGACAAAGTGCTTCTAAGATTTATGCAGAAAAACAAATTATTGAGAATAGCAAAGACACCTTAAACTCCCTTCCCCTACTAAGCTTGGTGAAACCATGTTGTTGTTATTGTTGTTAGGTGCCGTGGAGTCAGTGTCCAACTCACAGCGACCCTACGTACAACAGGTGAAACAGTATTGTTAGTGCTTCTCTGCTATTCATAGGGTTTTCAATGGTGGATTGATTTTTGGGAGTGGGTTGCTGGGTCCTTTTCCCAAGCCTACAGTATCTGGTGTTCCCAGGCGGTCTCCCATCCAAGTCCTAACCAGGTCCAACACTGCTTAGCTTCTAAAATCTGACAGGAGGGGATGCCATACTGCTAGTGCTATGGCTGCCCCAATTAAATCCCACTCTGTGTTCTCTGTTCTTGCACTCACATAGATGAATGTAGGTAGGGAAAAACACAGAACTTTGCTGACCAGTCTGACTTTCTATTCATGATCACTAATTGAAAGTGTTGGGAAAAAAATGTGGCAATCCACTCCCAAAACAATCCCGACCAAAAAAACAAATATCAGCTATTGAAAACCCTACAAGGGTCACTATGAGTTGGACCTGACTTGACCGCACCTAGCAACAACAATCTCAAGTGTATCCCTAATGCTGTCAATCATACTGTGTGCGTGATTTTATTAGAAATGCCTGTAATAAAACCTTTAGAAAACCATGAGCATTGCAAAGTCTTAACTCATAGATCAAGATTTCAGCACGGCATCCTTTCAATCCATCTTTCCTGCCTATTGTCTTTGCCAGTCATACTGACTCTGCAAAGCTTTACAAAGAGTGTATAATCAATCTCCTTATTTAGATCAAAACCTCCCCAAAACAGCAACCCATTTCATTCTATCCTATTCTCAAGCCTCAGCCAAGATTAGTTAACAATTTCACTTTCATCTCTCTTTTATTTTTAATTGGACATTTTTAATGTACACCTTAATGTGATTCATTCTGACATGCTTTTTATTGTGGCATTTACATATATGCATTTTGATGTACATTATTCATATAGGTTCCCCCTTACCCTCTTGTATGCCTCCCCCCATCTAAGTCTTCTCTATCATTTACTTGGTAATATTTTTCTATACGTACTTGAGTCCCAGTTCTGTTTAATATAGAAATGTTTCCTGAAGCGAACATTGTTATTATCTTGTCAGAATAATTGCATGCATTTTCTAGACCACTTATATTGACATCATTCTTAGCTTTTTGTTTTTCCCCATTTTATTTTGATCCGACCTTTGATTAGGATGTTTCCTCCTTATAATTTTGATTCAACTCCCACATATAAGTGAGAACATGTGGTGTTTCTCTTTCTGAGCTTGGGTTCGTTCACTTAAAATAATTTTCTCTAATTCCATCCATTTTGCTGTGAATGACCTTATTTCATTTTTCTTGATTGCTGAGTAGTATTCCATAGTGTATAGGTACCATAGTTTTTTTATCCATTCTTCTGTTGAAGGACACTTTGGTTGATTCCATATCCTTCCTATTGTGAAAAGTGCAGCATTGAACATGGAGATGCAGGTGTCTCTGTGGTATGATGACCCATTTTCCTTTGGGTAAATTCCCACTAGTGTTATAGCTGGGTCATATAGTAGATCTATTTTCAGTTTTTTAAGATATCCCCATATTGATTTCCACAGTGGCTAGACCAATTCACAGCTCCACCGACAATGTAATAGTGGTCCTTTTTCACCGCAACCTCGCCAGCATTTATTGTTATTTGTTTTATTGATCTTGGCCATTCTTACTGGTGTAAGGTGAAATCTCAGAGTTGTTTTAATTTGCATTTCCCTAATGGATAGGGATACTGAGCATTTTTTCATGTGTTTCATGGCTTTATGGACCTCTTCATTTGAGAACTGTCTACTCAGTTCTTTTGCCCATTTGGGTATTGGGTTATTTGTTTTTTGGGGAGTTTTTTATTGAGTTCTTTATAAATTCTAGTAATTAGACCTTTATCTGATGTATAAAATGCGAAAATTTTTTCCCATTCCGTGGGGATTTCCTTAACTCTGTTAATTATTTCTTTTGCTGTGCAGAAGCTTTTTAATTTCATGTGATCCCATTTATTCTTGTTGCAATTTCTTGAGCAATTGGGGTCTTATTAAGGAAATCCTTTCCTATGCCTATATGATGGAGTATATTTCCTATCTTGCCTTCTATAAGTTTTAAAGTTTCTGGTTTTATGTTGAGATCTTTTATCCATTTTGAGTTAACTCTCGTGTATATTGAGAGATGCGGGTCCGCTTTCATTTTCCTGCATGTGGATGACCATGTTTCCCAGCACCATTTGTTGAGAAGGCTGTCCTTTTTCCAGTTCACTTGCTTTGTTCCTTTGTCAAAAATAAGGTGGCTATAGGTGTGTTGAGGTATATCTGGGTCTTCTGTTCTGTTCCAGATGTCTTTGGGCCTATTTTTGTGCCAGTACCAACCTGTTTGTGCAACCACTGCCCTGTAGTATAGTTTGAAGTCAGGGATTGTGATTCCACCTGCATTAGATTTGCAGCTTAAAAGTGTTTTGGCTATACATGGTATTTTGTGGTTTCATATGAATTTTTGGATCATTTTTTCTATTTCTGTAAAGTCAGTCAGTGGAATTTTAATGGGTAATGCATTAAATTATAGATTACTTTTGGTAGGATAGCCATTTTTACTATATTAGTTCTCCCTATCCAGGAGCAGGGGAGGTATTTCCATTTTTCAGTGTCCTCTGCTATTTCTTTCTTTAATGTTTTGAAATTTTCCTTGTAGAGATCTGAGGGGTCTTTGGTTACATTGATTCCAAGGTATTTAATTTTTTGGTGGGTTATCATGAATGGTATTTTTCCTGAAATTTCCATCTCTTCCTGTTTGGAATTGTTGTAAATAAAAGCTATTGATTTTTGTGTGTTAATTTTGTAGCCTGCGACTTTGCTGAAAGAGTTAATTAGATCCAGAAGTTTTCTGGTTGAGGTTTTGGGGTCTTTCAGGTACAAGATCATATCATCTGCAAATAAGAATAATTTGACCTCTTCCTTGCCAATCTGAATCCCTTTGATTTGTTTCTCTTGTCTGATTGCCCTGGCCAGGACTTCAATTACTATGTTAAATAGAATAGGGGAGAGAGGACATCCTTGTCTTGTTCCAGATCTAAGAGGAAATGGTTTCAGTTTTTCTCCATTTAATATAATGTTGGCTGTAGGTTTGTCATAAATAGCTTTTATGAAATTAAGGTATTTGCCTGTTATACCTATCTTCTCCAGTGTTTTTATCATGAAAAGGTGTTGAACTTTGTCGAAGGCCTTTTCAGCATCAATTCAGATAATCATGTGGTTTTTGTTTGCCAGTTTCTTGATATGCTGGATTACATTAATTGATTTCCGTATGTTAAACCAGCCTTGCATCTGTGGTATAAATCCCACTTGGTCATGGTGGATAATCTTTTCTATATGCTGCTGGATTCTGTTTGCCAGAATTTTATTAAATATTTTTGAGTCTAGATTCATAAGGGAGATGGGTCTGTAATTTTCTATCTTAGATGAATCTTTTCCTGGTTTAGGTATCAGGGTGATGGTAGCTTCATAGAATGAATTTGGAAGTGTTCCCTCCTTTTCTATTTTTTGGAATAATTTGAGGAAGACAGGCATTATATCTTCTTTAAAAGTTTGGTAAAATTCTGCCATGAATCCATCAGGACCTGGGCTCTTCTTTGTTGGGAGACTTTTAATTACCTTTTCTATTTCCGTATATGTAATGGGCTTGTTTAGGTCAGTTATGTCTTCTGGGGTTAGCTTTATTAGGTCATACGTGTTAATAAATTTGTCCATTTCTTCTGCATTTTCATATTTTTGGGAATACAGTCTCTCATAGTAATCCCTGAAAGTTTTCTGTATTTCGTTGGAGTCAGTGGTTATGGATCCATTGTCTTTCATAATCTGTACTATGTTGGATTTTTCCTTTTTCTTTTTGATGAGATTAGCCAGAGGGGTGTCTATTTTATTAATCTTTTCAAAGAACCAGCTCTTAGTCTTATTAATTTTTTGAATTATCCCTTTGGATTCTAATTGAGATATTTCTCCCTTTATTTTTGTAATTTCCTTTTGGGTGTTCCTTTTAGGCTTGATTTTTTGTTGGTTTTCTAGTGTCTCAAGATGCATCATTAGGTCATTTATTTGGCTCTTCTTTATTTTATTGATGAAGGCACTTAATGCTATAAACTTCCCTCTTAAAACTGCCTTTGCTGTATCCCATATGTTTTGGTATGATGTGTTTTCATCATCATTGATTGTAGGAATTTTTTAAATTCCAATTTGATTTCATCAACAACCCATGGGTCATTCAGCAGTGTATTATTCAGTCTC
This sequence comes from Pedetes capensis, assembly GCA_007922755.1. Lineage (NCBI taxonomy): Eukaryota > Metazoa > Chordata > Mammalia > Rodentia > Pedetidae > Pedetes > Pedetes capensis. Next base: position 14,716 of record VMDO01036314.1, read on the forward strand.
CATGAGTTTGTAAAGTTTCTGGAATTATTCTTGCTCTTGAGCTCCAATTTTATCCCATTGTGATCTGATAAGGGACAGGGGATAATTTCTACTTTTTTGTATTTGTTGAGGGCATTCTTATGGACTAGCATATGATCTATCATAAAAAACGTTCCATGTCGAGCTGAAAAGAATGTGTATTCCTCATCATGTGGATGAAATATTCTGTATATATCTGTGAGATCCAACTGGTTTAGGGTGGAGATTAGATTTGATGTTTCTCTGTTGATTTTTCGTTTTGATGACCTTTCTCTTGATAAAAGTGGGGTATTGAAGTCTCCCATAATTATGGATTCTGGTCCAATAAAGTTCCTTATATTCCATAAAGTTTGTCTTATAAAGCTAGGTGCCCCTATGTTTGGGGCATAAATATTAAGGAGCATTATTGATTCTTGATCGATTGTTCCTTGTATTAAAATGTAATGTCCTCCTTTGTCTCTTCTAATTAGTTTTGGAATGAAATTTAATCTATCTGAAATTAGTATTGCAACACCTGCTTTCTTTTGTTCCCC
>VMDO01036315.1:0-15271 GCA_007922755.1 Pedetes capensis
TGAGGACAGAATGTTTGAAATATAATTCTAACTTAAGATGATTATATAGCATATGATCCAAGGCAGGAAATATGACTGGTAGTAAAGTACTATTTCATTTAGAATAAGGATAAAGTTTTAGATTCTTTTATGAGTGAAAAGTTTGACAATTATTGCTTCCCATCAAATACACAGACAAAAATTCATAGCTGATATATTAAAATGAGTATTATACATCTTCTCTAGATTTGTAACATATTAAAATGATATCAACTCCTATGCATCCTACACAATGCTAGGTATATATTTTGATTATGCAAATTATGAAAATTTTATTATTCCGAAATAAAGGAGCAGGAAAATATAAGTTGGAGAAAGAAAATTGCTTAATTAAAATGGTTATTTTGTGATTAGGTAATCCAAGATATAAGCCTATCAGATTTATAAAACATATTTTTCTTTAAAACAGTATGTTTTAAACATATGTATGTTTTTCTTTTACAGATTTGTATTAGAATAAAAATTAGTTTCATAGAGAACATGTTACCTTTCTTGGTGGTGTTTTACATTAAACTTAAGATGTTAAGCTTGAGTTATTTTATTTTATTGTCTTTTTCAAATAAAAGCATTAACAACCTTATGATATAATTACAAATCATACCTATGAGGCCTCATTGAAGGAATCACAAAGGGGACATTTAAGTTAATAACCCATGGTTAGGATTTGAAAGAGAAACGATTTAAAATTCAAGCTCAATGATAAAGCAGGCCCATTTCAGTAAAAGTTCTAAGAGAAAATTATGAGTCCAAACTCCTAAGGAGATTATATTGCTATAGATTGGAACATAAATGCACAAGAAGACAGATGATGAATATCCTTTAAAGTCTGTGAATCTTTAAATGCAAGCAAGAAAAATAAGGCTGCATTGAATTTTTATGATAACCTGTGCTTACTGGATACAAAAGAGCACAAAATCAATGTTTTTACACAGTATCCAGTTATTATTGTAATTTCTAGTTAGAACTTGATAATCAAGAAAATATAAGTGCTTTTTGTTTTAAGCCTTTAAAAATTATTTTTAAAATCCCATTTAGATACTCATTTAGATGAATAGTAACCATATACATAATTTTTTACAGTATGTCTTTTGTCTTTCCATTTGCAAAATTAATAGAGACTAAGATGAATACTAATTTGAAGATTTTTGGTAGAACATAGTTCTTTCCTCCATTGAGACATGATTAATAATTTTAATACACAGCATCTAAACACTGTCTAATGAGCCTTAAAACACTAAGTTAAACAAACATATTAACCTTGTAGCATGTGTTAGAGTCAGTGCTGTATAGAACCAAATATTTCCCTTGACATACACAATACTAATAGGATTTCATGCTTATACTAAGACAAAGAAAACTCTCTTTCCTTAATTTATTTTCCTTTCCACAATGTCTACCAAAGCACATTCAAGCACATTAGTTGATGCCAGGTGCAGTGGTTCACACCTGCAATGCCAGTGACTCGAGAGGCTGGGGCAGGAGGACCACAGGTTCAAGGCCAGAGAGCCTGAGTCATTCAGTGAGGGGGAGGCTGGGATTTAGCTCAGCTGGTATAGTGCTGCTCTGTGCTCTGTTCAATCCCCAGCACTGCAAAAACAGGAGAAGGACGTGGCAGCCCACTCCAAAACAATCCCCAATCAATCAGCCATTGAAAACCCTGTGAGAGTCACTGCGAGTCGGATATGACTCCATGGCACCTAACAACAACAATTGTTGCAAGATAAAAGATATAAAAGGGACTGGCGATGCAGCATGGTGGTAGAGCTCATGCAAAATGTATGTGTGAGGCTCCGGGTTTAGCCCCTCAGTATTGTGAAAAAATTAGGTGAATAGGACTGTTTTATTCTGGGGGAAAGTATAACATTTTAGGCTAAGCGTTATGGGACACACCTGTAATCCCAGTAACTTGGGAGAGGGAGGCAGGAGAAGTGTGAGTTTGAGGCCAGGGGCAGTCTGGATAACTTAGTGAGATGCTGACTCAAAATTTAAAAATTAAAAAATCCCATTTTGACTGTAATCTGCAAGAGCCGGTCAGTGGAAGTCCTCAAAGCCCTTTTAAACCTTGATGTAGAATTATACTCCAGGTAATTTTCACAATCTTTTAAACAGTCTTTTTCTTCATTGAGTGACTATTTTCATCATCAGCCTCAAAGAATTTTGTAAATAATTCTGTTTGGCATAGGGACACCAGTCCAGTAGGATAATCATGATTGATTTTCATACTTTTACATGTGTAGAGACAAACCATCTAGAGAAAGAGTTGAAATAAAGCCAGGAAACTCTGCTGTTACATTTGACTTAGCCAGTTTTTATATGATGTGAACTGTGTATGAATCCCTGATTATTCTCCAATTGCTGGCATGTAGTTTTGCAGTCTGTTATAGTCTGAATACTTATGGAAGATACAGATGTCTTTGTGTTTATGACTTAAACTGTTCGTATCATTCAAAAGAAAAGAATAAATTTAATCAGAGAATATTCAATGTACATAGGATGTTGTCAAGTAAAAAATAAATGACTACATTTTCTGCCATTGGCGTCTTATAATCTAGTGAAGACAAACAGTGTATAGTTAATAATAATAATCAAAATATGATTACTTTTACTTTCGAATGCTTAAGATGGTTCAACTTATGATTTTTTGACTTTGCAGAAGTACAAAACTTATATGCACTCAATAGAAATCATAATTTACATTTTGGATTTTGATCTCTTCTTTGATTGGTGAGTGCATGATGTGGTACTGCCTGGCAATACTAAGCATCAGCAGTGAGCCATAGCTCCCAGGCACACAATCACAAGGGAAAAACCTAGGACTCTACAGTCCCATGGTGCTAATAAGCTTTGATGACTGGGAGGGTGGGTACATTAAATGCATTTTCAAATGAATATACTTTCAGTTAACAATGGATTTATCCAAACAGAACCCCACCGGAAGTCAAGGAGCAGAAGCATGTGCTCTGTATCCTTGCTATCACAATTGTAGTTACACCTTTCATCATTTTTCACTGTCAACATTGCACAGTCCTCCAACTTCACCTTTTCCCTAAAACCTTGCCTCCTTCCAATTGTCTGTAAGAAAATTCTTAAAACATGTGCCCAATCTTTCTTCCATCTTGATGCTAAACTTCCAGTCGTGACCCTCTACTGTTTCAGGAAAATGCTTGAGACAGCATGTCACAACCCCTCTGTTAATATCCACAGCAGATTCCTCTCTTGCCATATTTTTGAAGGAGTATGTTGTATAGTAACTCCAAGCTTTTTACCTTCCCAAAGAAGTCATATTTCACACACACACCCACATGTACATACATGCATCTCTTGTTTTTGAAGTATCCATGATTTTGTAAAGATTGGCATGGTTATTTGTTTAAACATCTTATTCATCTTTGTCAATTGTCCAAAGTCCAAAATACCAGGGCTGTCAAAAATGTATGCATATTTTAAGAGACATTATTTGTGCATTATTTTTGGAAGTTAAATTGAATTGAATTACAGTAGTAATGTATACTATGATGATTGCTCAAAAGATCATGTTAATCAAATGAATGCTAGTGCCACCATGCAAGAGGCAGAATAGATAAAGAAAATGGCAGAAGCAGAGTTGTCATTCTAGCAGCAAAAGACCATTCTGAAGAGGTATTTGAAATTCAAGAAAGTTGTCAAGTGCAATGACAATGGAGACACAAGGGTGCAACAGGACCTTCAACACGCCTAATGACTGCACATGTTCATGATGTGTTGGAGACACAGGGCACTCTTGTTCAAGCAGTAATGGTGGTGACCACTTTGAGCACCTCTTGTAAGTGCAGAAGTTGAACATGACTTACATTTGCCTTTTGTTATAGTATATATTGTATATTACAATTCTAATAGTCTTTTCCTGTCTTAAAATGTGTGTACATTTTTGGCACCCTCTGTATTATCTGGGCAAAACTAATGTGCAATAGTTTATTATATAAATAATTATTTTAATAAGAATGTAATCTGTTACCAAGGTAGGTACAGAGAAATGATCTTTACAAATTTGGGTTAAATATAAATATATTGAAGGAAATGTTATATTAATTTCATCTTGAAAAATGAGTACTTTCTTAAAAGCAAAAATCCGAAGGTGAATAAAACAAAGATTTTCAAAAAACACCAATGTCACATTTTCTCCTGCTTTTTATCCTTTCTTTTCTTTCTTTATTCTTTCTTTCTTTTATTTTTTTTGGACTAGGTGATCTTCCTGATATTCATAAAATAAAGCAAATGATCTCTATTGGAATTCTACTGTTGTGTCTTACATGAGACGTCAGCTGCTTATTTAAAATCCATCCTCCCCTTAAATCTTACTTATTCATCCTAATTTTGTCCAATGCAGTAAAGTAGCCAGGTAAAAAGTTACCTTTCTTAAATTCTTTTGAAGTTATTCATGACCATTTAACACATTTCTGGATGAAGGCACATAAGCAATATTACTAGAATTTCTGTGCAAGTATTTCTTTCCGGATATAGGCATTTCATTTTCATTTTCCTATGCCTTTTCCTCCTTCTATCACAAAAATATGATGACTAGAATTAAGTAGCCATTGCCTGATGTGACAAATGATCATATAAAAGAAGCTTCCTTATGAATTGTTAAAGTGATATCAGCAATGACCTATCTGCAGATTTTGTGTTGCCAAATACAGTTTTTGAGTGTAACAAGTCTGTAATAGTTATTGACATAGACTAGGCAAAAAGAAATGTATTAACCCAGGTTACGATGATAAAGTACTTAGAGATCTATGCAGCAACAGATAATTTTACTAATAGTATGTGACTATATTAGGAGTCTATTGATCAGCTATTAATATATGTCAATTATAAAGAAGTATATTGATGAAACATACCAAAGATTGATTCTGACCCTAAGTCAAACTAATAATGTATTGTAAGTGGAGTATCAAAAAGTATCAATCATTAGAGACTATTTTAGCAAAATATACATGACGCTGTACCCGTGTAGTCTTTTAACATTGCTTTGTAATTAGATGATTGATATATAGAATTACATTAAAATTTGAAATAACTATAACACAATCCAATCTCTCAGTTTTACTAAATAGGCTTTTTGAATAAAAATACTATAATTATTACAAGTATGTGATATTCATTTTTAACATAGCAACAGTAAAATTATAAAAGATGGAGGAGATAATTTGAGTCTGGAAAATCCCTATTTCTATATTTTTATATTGAGTCATTAAAATTACATTCAAAATTACAATACAAATTTTATAAAAAGCAATTCTAGGCAAAACAGATTCAGCAATTGGGGGACTTTGTTGTATTTATTTATTTGTTTTTAATTTACATCAACAATGCCTTTCTGATTTATATGGAGTCGAACTGATAAACAGAAGAAAAGCAAAGTTTTATGACTGAGGCAGATTAACTTTGGCATGCATGGAACGGAAAGAACATGGCTAGAGTTTTGGCATAAATAGTGAAATCTGCAACTGAATAATACAGTGCATAAAGCAAACAATCTAATCAATTTCAGTCATAAATACACTCAGTAAAAAAGGAAAAATTGGTCTTCCTCATTTAAGTTCATTATCTCTGTTTCTCCTATTTTCCGTAGAGTCCTCCTGAAATGCATCCTCACTTGAACATGACCCATAATACTGTCATTCCTGATGAGGAGTGCCAATGCCTCATTCATCACTATCTTATGGCTGATTTCACATGGAAAAGAGGCTTGTTTCTGCCTAGTAGGCATGACCTTCTTCACAGTGAAGTTCTCTTTCTTCCTTTGATTAACCACAGTTGCACAATGACCATGTTGACATTCAGAATGATTTGGAGGATAGCAAATATTATTTAAATGAGCTTCTTGGTTAATCAGGCTTAGTCATATTGAAGATTAGATGTGACTGGTCTATATATATTTTAGAGAATGATCTAGTTCAATGTAGTTCTTTCTTAAATCTCTACCAGACTATCGAATTTCATACATGTAAGTGATAACTGTGTGGTTAAGAATTTGACCTTGTCCAAAGACAGGTCTGCCTTTAACCCTGGCTCATGGGAGGCATTTTATAAAACTTTGTACTTCCCCAAGTAACAGGACTGTCTTTGTTATTAATGATGGACCCCTCAGATCTCACCTGAAGCTTTAAGCTGAGGAATGTCTGAGTCTGGGGAATAACTGTGGGGCATGAACTCCTCCCAGTCCGGCCCAGATGTTTGGATGGGCAGTGCCACCACACACACAGATACTAAACACAATTCACTTGGGATCCTTGGGTGAGGGGTGTGGACCCGTGCAGCCCTCAGGATGCTGGCAGAGATGGGAGAAAGGAAAAGCCTAGGGTACTTTTGCCTTTGGGGACAAACACAGCTCTTTATTTCTGTGCCCTTATCAGGGCGGAGAGAAAACCCAAAGCTTACAGCTTTAAGTGCTAGCAGCTCTTATACAGCCTCAAGCGCAGATGCTTCATGTTGGTGGTCTCAGCGGAGAGCAAGTTCTTTCCTCATTGATGGTCATGGCAGAGAGAGAGAGAGCTGTTTCCTCATCAGTGGTCTGGGTGAAAAAGGGGGAAAAGGGCGAGCTGCTGCAGTGCAGCTCCTTATGTAGTTCACCCATGGGATGGCCTGAGCCAATCGGCTTTGAGTCCAATTGTCCAATTCAGGTTTGGGGGATTTGTGAAGGGTTTTGTACAAACATCCAACCATGTTACTTCCATTTTCCCTAGATTTCTAGTTTACAAACCAGATTTTCAAAAGCCGGTTTCCCAGTTTTGGGATTTTTGTCAATTTCCTCCCAATTTATCCCTACAAATAACCATGCAGAAATACCAACCAGAGCACTTAGAGTAGGGATTTTGAGTCATATGGTATCAGTTGAATTAGAGACTGAATTTAACCACCCAGTCAATCAAGGAATCAAATCTGCATAATGAAGTACCAGTAAAAACTGGACACTAAAACTTGGGCAAGCTTTGTGGGTTGTTGATATTCTGTGTGCCTTGTTACACATCAAATGCCAAAGCATAGAAGATAACCTAGGCCAGGTTAGAGGAAGTTTCTGGGGAGCATGGAGTCTTCATATTTAGAACATCCTAAACTAAGCATTACTGAGTCTTTAGGCTAGTTTTGGCTTATATATATTTTTTTTCTGTAATGAATGGAGCATTATTATAATAGCATAAAATGAGTTTTGAGAATCTTTCTAACAAATTATTAAGCATGAAGGTTGTTTGAAGAGACTTTAAAACTGTAAGTGGGGTCAGAAATCTTGGACAAACTAAGTCTGGATAACTGTGCCCTTAACCTCACAGTGTGGCTCGTTCTGGGTATGTTTGTTGTTGTTGTTGTTGTTGTTGTTGTTGTTGTTGTTGGGTGCTGTGGAGTCATTCTGGGCATAGCATTCTTTAAAGTGAAAAAGTGCCTTTCAACATTGTATCTACAGATCTATCTGTTTAAGGCTCAAAGAGTGAATGCATCTTTACTTAATAAGACAACTGCACTCAATTTGTTGTATCTTCCCCCAACTCTATACAGATTTATTCTCTATTCCTAGCCTGTATTTGTCTCTTAAACAGCTTTATTTCTATGTAGGCTATTTTGGGAAAAGTTAATTCAGCAACAAACATACAGAGAATAATGTCTCATTTGAAATGAGTTCCTTTTTCATATGGACCAAATTAAAATTATGATAATTAAATACCCTTATTTTCATGGAAACTTTGTCTCTTAGATGCTGAAAGTGCTGTATCTATCCAGTGCCTTGTTGATTTTCACAACTATAAAAAGAAGACACAGACAGTGGAAGCCAGATAAGTTCTTTTTCCCAGAAATGTCTGTGTTTTCATGATATTAGCACATTTTAAATTATTGCAGTGCAATTAATGTTGTGATGTTTCAGCGTCTCCAGGAAAGACACAAAGGCCAAAATGGAACATTGACTAGGTCCAGCAGGAACAGATCTTTCCATATGACAGCAGATTCTTGTACTGTGACAGTTTTCTATTACTCAAGCAGATGACAGCAATCTATCTGACCTTAGACAAGAATGTACAAGAGTATTGGAAAAAAAAATACTTAACAGCAATTGAGACTCTCCTTGTAACATACATAAAGTTGAGATGTTTAGATACCCTACTTCATTCAACTCATGATGTGGAGATGATATATGTAATGAGCCTCATTACATGTCATATGTAAAGAGGTTAACTTATTCATCCATATTTAATAATATTACACTATACCACTTGGCCATCAAAGTTTGTTTTGTAAGCTTGTCACATGAAGGGGGGGCTTGAGGTTGCATCCAGAGCCTCTCACATGGTTAGCGTGCATTCTACCATAGAGCCACACTTCCTGCCCCTGCCTTTTCCCTTTTTAGTCTCTCTCACTCCACTGTAGGCCTACAGCAGTACCACTGTGGCATCTGATCCTGTCAGATCTCAGAAGCTAAGTAGGGTCAGGTCTGGTTAGTACTTGGATGGGAGACCACTGTAGGCTTGGGAGAAAGACCTGGCCACCCAGTCCCTCAAATCAATCAACCATTGAAAACCCTATGAATAGCAGAGAAGCACTGACAATAGTGTTTCACCTGTTAGTAGAGTCATTATGAGTTGGACACTGATTCAATGGCACCTAACAATAGCAACAAATTTAAGGATGTATTGTTTAACATTATCTATGGACCACAAGCAGTAACAATGCAATTTGCCATCATGTAGTAGCAAAATAAATGGAAAGAATATCCCAAATCAACAAGAAAAATAAAATATTAAAAATGATAAAATTAAAAAAAAATGATAACTAAGATAGAATAAGGGGCTCTGCAAAGTGGTTGTTTTTGGTCTTCTTGGTGCCCACAATTTGGGTCTGACTCATAGCAACCCTATGAACAGCAGATGAAATATTACCCTACACTGTGCCATGCTTGACAGTATTGTTGGGTCTTCTCTGCTGTTCATAAGGTTTTCAATGGCTGATTGTTTTGGGAGTGGCTTTCCACATCCTTCTCCCAAGCCTACAGCACCTGGTATTCCCAGGGGATCTCCCATCCAAGGACTAACCAGGCCTGAACCTGCTTAGCTTTCGAGATTTGACAGGGTTGGATGCCACAGTTGTATGGCTGCAGGCTCCTTAAACTTAGGGAATTTCAATTACTTTAGATTCTGCTGTAGAGATACCTTTAAACATGGGTCTTTCCTAATGGTCCTAAAATAAAACATATTACAAGGCACTGTCCACCTATCAGCTATAAGTGCCCAGATGGCTGTCTCAGAGCATTCAGGATGTTAAATTCTATCTTCAAAATAACAGATAGTGTAACCATTTGAACTAAAAAAAGATTAAATCAATAAGCATTTTACATGGGAATTAGGCAGTGCAGTGCATAATTTGAATCTCTGCAGCTCTCTTAAGCAAAGGGAAAATGTTAAGTACATTTTTAAAAAGCAGCTAGCTTAGTGTCATCAGAACAGGCAATTCCATGCAACTAAATGCAATGGAATCAAAACTCAGGAACATATATCAATAAAATGCTAACCTTGAAAACTAGTCTACTGTGCCCTTTAGGCACATCTCTCTTCCAATGCCAGTGGGTATGCCAGTGCCTGCTCCGTATTTTCTGGAATTTTATTTCTAAAGACTAAAATGTGTTTTCTCCATTTGCAGAGGGATATTCTCTGCCCTCTGCTGCAGGGGTTGCATAAATAGTGTGATGGTTAATTTTGATTGTCAATTTGATTGGTTTGAGAGACACCTAGGAAATGAGTAAAGCACACTTCGGAGAGGCACAGTTTCCAGAGACAATCGGCATGCGGGACAGGCACTGAGGGGGAACACCCATGCTGACTGGGAGCAGCATTGTCCAAGAGGCTGTGTTATTGGATGGAACACAAGCAGAAGAAGGAAGCCTGCCAGGGCATGCAATCTCCTGAGCAGATGTGTCTGTTACTGCTGCCTTCATGGATAGATATCAGACTCCAGATTCTTCTGTCTTTCAGTGTGAATTCACATCAGCAACTCTCCAGGGGAGCTGGGGACGCATAATTGATCCCTCTTGTTCTGGGGCTTCCACTCTCTTGAATGGAGCTGCTAATGGTTTCTATCACCCAGCCTGCTGACAGATATTGTGAGACTATGTAGACATTGATCATGTAAACCAATCTAAAAATTATATATATATACACACATATACACACATGTATATATGTGTATATATGTGTGTATACATATACATATATATGTATATATGTGCGTATATTATATATACATATATACATATATATACATATATATACATATACATATACATATATACATATATATACATATACATATATACATATATACATATATATATATATATATGGGCTGGGATTTAGCTCAGTTGGTAGAGCGCTGTGCTGCAGTGTCTGAGGTCCAGAGTTCAATTCTCAGCACCGCAAAAATGGGAGAAGGGCCTGGCAATCCACTCCCAAGGCAATCCCGAAACAGTCAGCCATTGAAAACCCTAAGAGGGTCGCTATGAGTCAGATACTGACTCGACAGAACCTAACAACAACAACAATACATATATATATGGTTTTGATCCTCTAGAGAACCCTAACACAAATGAGAACTAATTTCTCCGAACCTCTTACCAGTTGAGTTTATGGTTATCACACACCAATGAGAAACTTTGCATGAAAATTCAGAGATGGAAGAGAGTGAGAACTCATACTTTTACCCCTCTAAAAGCACAGGAGTGAAGGACAAGATTAAGCAAGCATGATATTGTGGAGCGAGCTTGGGTTTTCCATGAGGAGTTAAGATGATCTATGCTGCCCTTTGGGCTGGGATTTAGCTCAGTGAGTAGAGCGCTGCGCTGCAGTCTCTGAGGTCCCGAGTTCAATTCCCAGCACCACAAAAATGGGAGAAGGGCCTGGCAATCCACTCCCAAGGCAATCCCGAAACAGTCAGCCATTGAAAACCCTATGAGGGTCGCTATGAGTCGGATACGACTCGACGGCACCTAACAACAACAACAACAACAACAACAACATGCTGCCCTTCTGCACTTTTTGACATTTATTGACTCTGCAAGTGATTAGACCACACAAAGTAAAACTTCCTGATTCCTCATCATTTCCATTGGTCTTGTAAGCACCACATTTTCTGTAATAGAATTCCTGCTGTTCAAAACACCCACACTGGTTTTCTCTCCCTGACAGGACCCTAAGTGGTAAGAGTCAGTGTTCTTGAATTTCCTTGAATACCATCAAAATGACCCGGTGGTGATTATTTCATTTACTTAGCAACATTCCTTACTTTGAATTAAATCTGAAACATCATTATTATTCAGTAAGGTTCTCTTTGCTGCCTAATGGCCATTGAATCTATAGCATAAGTGGTAGATAAAATTAAGTTCAAAATAGTTTAGAACTATAGTAAAGCCAAATTAAAAGTGCATAAACTTTACATAGATGCATGGGCAGTCATCATTTTACCCACTGTCAATAAGGAGATATTGGTGATATTTTTTCTATTCATATATACCTTGAATAGCCTCCCTTATGAGGTCATGAATAAAAGGTGGGAATTTAGAGATTAAAAGATCTAATGAGAATGATATTTTCCATTTATAGGCTTGGTATAACTATTTAACTCAATTTTAAGGCTGTTTCTCTGCACATCTTTGTTTCCTTTTGGCTGAAGATAGATTCCTGAGAATCAGAGTTTGAGATGGAGATTCTGGTATAAGTGATGTGTTGAGGAAGTGCTCTGAGGAGAGATCACCAAGGAAAGGATGGAAGTGGAACAGAGAGATGGAAGACAAGGGTCATCACCTCCTTTAGACTGCAGCTAGCCTCAATCTAGGTCCATAGGAAGCCCTGGGCTGCACAGCTTCCAAGACTTCCCCACTTTGAGTCAAGGCACCCTTTGCCCCTGCATCAGTTAGTTATGAGCTGTGGGAGGCCTCTAATTGGAAATGGATATAACCTCTTGGGGTTTCCAGGGCACCAGTCCAAGCCAGGGTGAGAGCAACTTTCTAGAAACAAACAACAACAAAACAACAAAACATAGCTGTGGGTGCTTGGTACCCAACACTCACAGTAGCTGAAGATCGGAGGTATAGACTTTTGAAGGAGACCAAGGAAAGTCATTAATAACATCCACTACAGTTCCTTTGTATGCTGCTTGTTGTTGTTGCTGTTGTTGTTGTTGTTGTTTTCAGTACTGGGGGCTGAATGGCAAGTGCTCTACCACTGAGCTGCACCTCTAACCCCCTTTTTATTTCTTACTTTAAGAAAGTCTTATGAAGTTGCACCTGCTCCCTCTGGCCTCAAACTCATGATCCTCCTGCCTCTGATTCCCAAGTCGCTGAGATTATAGGCATGTGCCAAGCACCTAGGTCACTGTTTCTGAAAAGATAGGTTATATCTATATTGTCTAAACATCAAAAAATGTAGAAAAGATGAAGTCACAAGTCTCACGTATTCCTCTTTCCCCATCCATCACATTTATTTCTGAATCTTTAATGTATCAAATTTATTGAGTATTTTTTTCAACCATGTTTTGTTATGTAATCAAAGGAAATACGAACACAAATTCATTTGTACTCTGCCATGCTCATATGTGAATGATCTACATCAATATACAATGTAAAAATATTCTGTTTGTTTTTCTAGTTTAAACCATATGCTGGATCTCTCTCCATATTAGTTCATCAAGATTATCTGCATTATTTCAGTTGTGTAGAGAACCATTGTTCATAATCCATCCACATAGTCATCTCTTACTGACTCTCACTGGAGTGGCTACTAATCTTTGTTAGTAGAATAACATTTGTTTGGATGTGCCATGTAATTGTTATTGTTGTTAGGTGCCCTCAATTCAGTATCCGACTCACAGCGACCCTACACAAAACAGATGATACACTATTATCAGTGCTTCTCTGCTAATCTTAGGGTTTTCAATAACTGATTGTTTTTTGGGGAGTGGGATGCTGGGTTCTTCTCCCAAGCCTACAGCACCTGTTGTTCCCAGGTGGTCTGCCATCCAAGTACTAACCAGGCCCAACCCTGCTTAGCTTCCAAGATCTGATGGGATGGGACGCCACAGTGGTCATATAATTAGTGCTGCAGGTGTCATGTAATTAGTGCTGTTTTATTAGAGATATGGTGTCAGGGAAGTAGCCAATATAGGTAATAACTTTTCAACAAATGTGAGATATTGACATATTAGACATCCTACATCTACTATATTAGAAGTAAGATACATGAGATTTGTAGAGTGAAAATTAAAATTTTAGATTTACTTTGAAACTTATAATATCAAAAACATTTATGCAGTTCAAAAATAATCCAATAGGCTATTGAATAAAGGGATATAAATTATGGAAAATAATAAAATTCACTATTAGTCTTGTTACTCTGAACAAAATGAGAATTATGAAATACTGTAGCATGTTGTTATTGTCGTTAGGTGCCTCTGAGTCAGGTCTGACTCATAGCAGCCCTATGTACAACAAAAGGAAACACTCCCCAATTCTGTGCCAGGCACACAACTTATCTTTACGCCCACTGTTGCAGACACTATGTCAATCCATCTAGCTGAGAGTCCTCCTTTTCTCATTGACCTCCCACTTTCCCAAACATGATGTCCTTCTCCAGGGATTGGTTCCTCCTGACATCATATCCAAAATACATAAGATGCACTCTAGCCATCCTTGCTTCCAAGGAGCACTCTGGTTGTACTTCTTCTGGGACAGATCTGTTGGTTCTTTTAGTAGTCCATGGTATATTCAATATTCATCTCCAGTATCATAATTCAAAAGCATCAATTATTCTCTTCTCTCTCTTATTCAATGTCCAGCTTTCACAACTATATGATGCAACTGAAAATACCATGGCATGAGTCAGGCACCTCTTCATCTTTAATGTGACATCTTTACTTTTCAACACTTTGAAGAAGTCTTTTTCAACAGCTTTTCCCAAAGCAATGCATCCTTTGATTTCTTGACTGCTGTTTCCATGCGTGTTGACTATAAAACCAAGTAAAGGAAATATTGAACAACTTCAATCTTTTCTCAATTTATCATGATGTTGCATATTGACCTAGTTGTAAGGATTTTTATTTTCTTGATGTTGAGTTGTAATCCATAGTGAAGGATATATTCTTTGATGTTCATCTATAAATGTTTCAAAATCTCTTCACTTTCAGTAAGCAGAATTGTGTAATCTGCATAGTGCAGGTTGTTAATGAATATTTCTCCAATCATGATGCCACATTCTTCATAAAGTCCATCTTCTTGGATTATTTTCTCAGCATAGAGATCGAAGAGTTATTGTGAAAGGATGAAGCCCTGATGCACACCTTTCTAGACATTAAACCAGGCAGTGTTTCGGTGGTCTGGTATTCACATTCTTTGCAATGTTATGCATAATTTGTTATGATCTGCATAGTGTGGCATGCTGGTTTCATAAAACAATGATTTAACTTATGTATTATGCAATAGTTGTCTGATTGGCTTACATCACATCATATTAAGTTTAATTTGCGTCTATAAAAACTTCTGATAAACTCACTTTAAGCAAAGCCAAAGGTTTCTGGGTTATTTTGTGATATCCTACAACAGAACACCTGATCCCATCAGCTTCTTATTGTGCCACCTTACACTCAATTTGTATTCATGATCGATGCCAATGAAATTTTACTTCATTACATTCATCCTTGTATTCTATTACAAATAAAACATATTGACCCTTGAAAAAGATAAGTATGTTATTTTGCATTTACTATCAGAATCTACGATGTAAAATAGAAACAATAATAATTACTACTATAGGGTTTTAAGTTAACGTAAAATATATGTTCCTGAAAATGGCTTGAATTAAAAAGAAAGTCAAAAGGACTGCTTTCTCTTTGGGGTATTGCAGCATCATAGAACTTATGATTGTGGAATCTGATACTATCCCTCTCCTTTTTGACCTCCACTAAGAAAATCTTCTTACATGCCTGTCTCTTGCCCAAGTAGATTAATGAATTCAGGATATAATAGGTCCCTGAGGTGATTTGCATGTATTGATTAAATGTCATGAATGAAATGCTGTAGGTTAAATTACTAGAGACACACAAATGGAGAAAACACAATTGTAAGCATTGTTTAAATAAATTACTTGGCAATTCTTCTTGACATATGATTATATTCTTTACATCTACCCCAATGTCTGCACAAGTAGAAAGAATAAGGCATACA